>JARQOC010000006.1:250473275-250768560 GCA_033576535.1 Allobates femoralis
ATCCTACCCAAAGCGCACCTCTGTAACCCCAAAAAATGCATACCCACTACCTTTCCTTAACCCACACACCCCAAAAGTCTGTCCCCCAAACCCGCACTCCCCCTGTGCAAAAGGGATAAACCCGCACGCCAGCCCAAAAAAATGGCCACTCTTAAAAACAATGCCCTGGGGGCGTGTCCTGCTGCTGATGGCACCGGTCACACACTAACAGCTCCTCAGGAGAGATCCGCATAACGGCAGAACCGCTGCCCCACCAGAGTCTTACTCAGCTACACCAGGTTGGTGATTGTCCCAGGAGTCCCCGGACATGCCGCGCACAGCCCCCAAATGGCGCCAGACAGAAAGCAGGGTCACAGACTATTTTGGCGCTGAGCCTTTCCGATCATCCCCTCCCAAGATGGCGCCGGTCTCAGAGCGCCAACCTCTTTCCACACACACTGGAGCCCGCGCTCCTCATGCTACAGAGGGCTGGGGAGCTGAGAGCGAGGAGAACGCTCCGGTGACACAGAGGACTCTGAGATCCTTTCTGGGTTCCCTGAGGCGATCAATTAAGGACGACATGAAGGAGCTAATAGGCTCTCTCAGAGAAGACCTGGGGCTCTGTCTGAGAGGACTACCCATGCAGACCTGGACATTGAGATGGGGATGGTAAAAGCCACTCTGTGCCACCTGGAGAATAAGCTGAGGCGGAATAACTTTAAAATTAGAGGTATGGCGGAGACAGAGGCGAACGTTGACGCAGGTGCTATGGCTTTCCTTATTGCAGCTCTCCCGGACACCCCCAGCTCGGACTTAATAATGGAAAAAGTATACCGCATCCCTAAACCGGCCAGCCTGCCAGAGGGAGTACCAAGAGACATCCTGGTCTATATGGTTCGTCCAGGCGTGACTGACTGTCTACTGCAGAGAATGAGACGGGGTCCCCCCCTCCCAGACCCGTATGCAGGAATCACGATTTTTCCAGACCTGTCTCCAGGGACTTTATCTAGATGCAGAGAATTTGCCTTGGGCTGCAAGATTCTCAGGGAGAGGGGGATTCTATATAGCTGGGGTTCCCCCGTAGCGTTAAACTTTAGATACCAAGGCAAACGGCACTCCTTCTCGTCCCCCACGTTCCTGAGAAAATCCCTGAAAGCGTGGCGTCTCACATCTCCCACCCCACAACGATCCCCTCCCCAGAATCGTGACCGAGATGCTAGTGGGGCTCCTGTGGATGATGGAGCCGCCTGAACGTCAGGAGACACTATTGCGATCCGATCTCTTCTGACAAGCTCTTCAAAGACCTGTTTCCTTTAAGGTATAATCCCAGACTTATTCTGGGCTCAAGGTTTTCCCAAGCTTCCCCAGGACTCTTAGAGACTGGTGCCTGTTGCACTAGTAGTAAAACCACCCCCCGGAGAGTATCCTATGTTTGGATACCCAGTAATTGTTTACTTAAGTGTTTTACCTGTCTCCCCAAGTGATTCCTGCCCTCTGTCTCCTCCCGTCTGTTTCTTTCAGTGTTCCCCTTCCCCGATACCCTTCTCCTTCCCCCCCTGGTTCTCAGACACTCCCTCCTCTTCCCCATTAAGCCTTTCTCTTTCCTCTTATTTCATTCTTTCCTCCTTCTACTGCTGTTTCCCTCTCTTTGCTCAGTTGTACGGGGGCTGCGAAGGGGTGGGGGTAGAGAAGGATTGTACATACAATGTCCCTCCACTTCTTATCCTTCAATGTAAAGGGGCTAAATTCCGCAGCCAAACGTTCCTTCTTGTGGAGGGAGATTCGTGCTTCCCAGGCCGAGGTGATATGTTTACAGGAGTCCCACCTTCTAGAAGGTGAGAATGTTAGGCTCCACCACCGGAACTTCCCCCACATTTTCCATGCCAACTCTCCCAAAAAAAAAGGCAGGAGTATGCGTCCTGGAAAAGCAATCAGTCCAGTTTCAGCTGCAAAAGGTGATCTCTGACCCAGCAGGGCGCTACATCTTAGTTATCAGCGAAATAGGGGGTTTTCCCTTCACAATTGTGAGTGTATATGCCCCTAACGTGGGGCAACTCAAATTTGAGAGATCGGTGTTTGGGACACTGAGGAATTATATGGCGGGCAAACTGATAGTTGGCGGTGACTTTAATGTGGTCATGGAACCCCGGCTGGACTTCTCCTCCTCAGTAGCTAGGAGATCGGGAGCACTGGGGCAGCTGTGGCGGGAATACCACCTCCACGATGTTTGGAGGTACCACCATGCCGAGGAGAGGGATTATTCCTTCTTCTCGCATGTGCATAAATCCTACTCCAGAATTGACTATTTTCTGGTAAATGATGTTGCCCTGGAGAGATGTAAAACATCGGGGCTGGGTGTGATCACTTGGTCGTACCACGCCCCGTTCTCCCTAGAGGTCGGACTAGAGGTGGGGGGTGGTGCTACCCGGCACTGGAGACTCAATTTGGGTCTCTTGACTGAACATGAAGTCGCCGAGGATTATTTCCTCATGAACGATAACGAGGGGGTCGCGGACGATGTGCTGTGGTATGCCCATAAGGCGGTCCTCCGCGGTCTCCTCCTCCAGAAAGCATCCCAGTTAAAGAAGAGGAGAGACCGACTGCAAAGGGAATGGACTGCAGACATTCTGCGTCTGGAAGCAGCAAACAAAACCTCCCCTTCAACTCAGCTCTTGTCCTAAATACTCGACACCCGTAACAAATTAAGAACGCTTCTCCTCCGTCAGCATGAAGTGGTGCTGTGTAAGCTAAATACGAAGTATTATGAGGCGGAGGATAGAGCGGGGAGGATTTTGGCCCGCAGACTTAAGAAGAGAGCAGCCAGAACAATGATCACAGAGATGAAGGGAGAGGGTCGGGAACTGGTAAGGGAGCCTGCCAAAATCGTGGAGGTTTTTGCTGCCTACTACGAAAAATTATACAACCTGAAAAACGACAAAGACACTCCGCAACCCACGTTGGCTGCCATTGTGGATTTTTTGAAGGCCCTTGACCTCTCGGTTGTTACACCGGATGTGTTGGAGGGCTTGAATCGCCCGTTCTCCCTTCTAGAGGTGGAAACAGTGATTGGAGGTTTGAAAGTTAACTCAGCCCCCGGCCCGGACAGATTTGCTGGCGAATATTTTAAAACTTTCGGCGCGGTCCTGGCCCCGTATCTTCTCAGGCTATATAATCACTGGTAAGCCATAGGTTCCATTTCGGAGTCAGCTTTGGAAGCCACAATAACCACCATTCCTAAGTCGGGGAAGACGCAGGACCACCCCGAAAATTACCGCCCAATATCCCTTCTGAATGTTGATCTTAAGATCTACTCCAAACTACTAGGGAATCGATTGGGTGATGTGATTCCCCTTTTGGTGGATCCTGACCAAGTGGGCTTCGTGCAAGGGAGGCAGGCTCGGGACAGAACTAGAAGGATGTTGAACTTGATAGAGGTGGGGGAGAGGAGGCGGTGCACCAGTGTATTGCTTTCTCTTGACGCAGAGAAAGCATTCGATAGGGTGCACTGGGGATACCTCTGTGAGGTCCTCTCTACCTTCGGATTTTCGGGCCCTATCTGGTCAGCGATCCTTAGCCTTTACTCACACCCATGTGCGAGGGTGTTTTCCGCCAGCTATCTATCTAGGTCCTTCACGAATGGCACTCGGCAGGGATGCCCACTCTCTCCACTAGTTTTCGCACTGATTATGGAACCACTGGCGGCTTCATTAAGGGCGGACCCCAAAATTGCTGGAATTAAAATCGGGGGGAAAAAGCATGTAGTGGGCCTCTAAGCCGATGATGTCATTATTGCCACCGCTGATCCACTCTCCTCACTCCCCGGCATAGTGGAGGCGCTGAGCCTCTTTGCACGAATCTCAAATTACAAGCTAAACGCCAGCAAGTCCATGATGTTCCCTATTCAAGTCTCGGAGCGTGACTCGGAGTGACTCGCCCGGATCTATTCCTTCAATTGGTGCCCTAGAGGCATCCCTTACTTCGGGGTATTCCTTTGCCCCTCTGCAGTGGTGGCGACGCAGAATATCAAGCGTCTTCTGGTGGATCTGGGGGAGGCACTCGGAGGTTTCCCGCTGACCTCTTTGTCTTGGATGGCAAGGGTGCAAGCGATGCGGATGTTGTGGCTCCCCAAAATTCTCTATTTATTTAGATGCTTACCTATTTTGTATCCGTCAGGGCAGCTGGCACACTTGCAAGCCATGATAAACAGATGCGTTTGGGCTGACAAACTGGCCATGGTACGAAAGAACATCATGCATCTCAGTCTGACTAGAGGGGGCATGGCAGTCCCGGAGATAGCGGCATACCATAGGGCGGTTATCTTGGAGGCGGCTAGAACGTGGTGGAGAGAGGATGTCCCCCAAGGTTGTCTACAGATAGAAGGGGCTGAGGCTCGGGGGCGTCCGCTTCGGGCCCTCCTGGCGGCGGAATCCCTGGGCACAGTGCGATAGGATGGACTGCTGGGAACATCCCGGGCGTTGCTGACCATTTGGGGGAGTTTGCGACGGGGTGGGTGAAGCTTCCTCCTGAGGAGATACCTCTTGGATCGTTGAGGTGGCTCATCCCCTCGTTGAATCTCTCTGCTTGGAAAGGGGGCGGCCCTGAGAGATTGAGTAATATCATAATCCATGGCCGAGTGCTGACATTTGAAGAGTTCACCGCTAGGTATCCCACCCTGGCCGGTTCCTTTCTGCAGTTCCATCAGATTTCGCACTGTCTCCGCTCTAATTCATGTCATCATGACCTGGGTCCTCCGTGGCTCCCTCTTCACTTCGTCGTAGCCTGCTATCGAGTTCGGAGATCCCAAGAGGTTTGTCCCTACTGTATATGGAAATTCAGGAGAGAGACATGCCTACCAAGCAGATATATATGGAAAGATGGGAGAGGGAGTTGAGGAGTGGGAGGATGCATCACATTGTGTGTTGGCTGCTTCAAGATCTGTAAATCATCTGGAGCTGCTAAAGAAAATCCACCTGCGGTGGTACACCCCCCCTCAAGACGTCCGCTTCGGGCCCTCCTGGCGGCGGAATCCCTGGGCACAGTGCGATAGGATGGACTGCTGGGAACATCCCAGGCGTTGCTGACCATTTGGGGGAGTTTGCGACGGGGTGGGTGAAGCTTCCTCCTGAGGAGATACCTCTTGGATCGTTGAGGTGGCTCATCCCCTCGTTGAATCTCTCTGCTTGGAAAGGGGGCGGCCCTGAGAGATTGAGTAATATCATAATCCATGGCCGAGTGCTGACATTTGAAGAGTTCACCGCTAGGTATCCCACCCTGGCCGGTTCCTTTCTGCAGTTCCATCAGATTTCGCACTGTCTCCGCTCTAATTCATGTCATCATGACCTGGGTCCTCCGTGGCTCCCTCTTCACTTCGTCGTAGCCTGCTATCGAGTTCGGAGATCCCAAGAGGTTTGTCCCTACTGTATATGGAAATTCAGGAGAGAGACATGCCTACCAAGCAGATATATATGGAAAGATGGGAGAGGGAGTTGAGGAGTGGGAGGATGCATCACATTGTGTGTTGGCTGCTTCAAGATCTGTAAATCATCTGGAGCTGCTAAAGAAAATCCACCTGCGGTGGTACACCCCCCCTCAAGACGTCCGCTTCGGGCCCTCCTGGCGGCGGAATCCCTGGGCACAGTGCGATAGGATGGACTGCTGGGAACATCCCGGGCGTTGCTGACCATTTGGGGGAGTTTGCGACGGGGTGGGTGAAGCTTCCTCCTGAGGAGATACCTCTTGGATCGTTGAGGTGGCTCATCCCCTCGTTGAATCTCTCTGCTTGGAAAGGGGGCGGCCCTGAAAGATTGAGTAATATCATAATCCATGGCCAAGTGCTGACATTTGAAGAGTTCACCGCTAGGTATCCCACCCTGGCCGGTTCATTTCTGCAGTTCCATCAGATTTCGCACTGTCTCCGCTCTAATTCATGTCATCATGACCTGGGTCCTCCGTGGCTCCCTCTTCACTTCGTCGTAGCCTGCTATCGAGTTCGGAGATCCCAAGAGGTTTGTCCCTACTGTATACGGAAATTCAGGAGAGAGACATGCCTACCAAGCAGATATATATGGAAAGATGGGAGAGGGAGTTGAGGAGTGGGAGGATGCATCACATTGTGTGTTGGCTGCTTCAAGATCTGTAAATCATCTGGAGCTGCTAAAGAAAATCCACCTGCGGTGGTACACCCCCCCTCAAGACTCGCAAAATTTGGTAGGGGAACAACTTCCCTATGCTGGAGACATTGCGGTCAGGTGGAGGACTTGGCCCACATGTGGTGGAGGTGCCCCAGGTTGACCTCATTTTGGCACCTGGTATCGGGACTGCTCGTGGGTCTTACGGGCATTGATGTCCCCCTTTCTCCGCAATTGGCGGTCCTCCACATGGGGGTCATGCCCAACCCTCACGTGATACGACATCTCATGACTTATGTCCTCACTGCGGCCAGAATCTGTGTAGCGGCCAGGTGGAAGAGTGCCCCCCCCACCATGGGAGATTTGACGGATAAGCTTAATACAATTTTCTGCCACGAATATTACTTGGCCATGGACAGAGGAGCAAGACGGTATGTAGTAGAGGCATGGGACTTATGGGCTAAACACCCCTTGGCAATGCAAATCCCCCTCTGGGCGACTCTGATGTTCAGAGGCAGCCCTCCTGTTGCTCATGGCCGGCCCACTCCGCAGCTCTCGGACTCCTTCTCCTACTCCTGTCCTGATTCCCACTACCTCTCTTTAACCCACTAAGAACCTTGGCCCTATGGGGCTCACCCCCCATTTTCCTTATAGTCCCCTTTTTGTCCCCAGGTTTCCTCTTTGCTCTGATTTTCATATCTCGCTCTTGGCATCCCCCCCTCTTTCCTTCCCTTCTATAGCCGCCCCTTCTGTTCTGTCCTTATTCCTATTCCTTACCATTTAGTCTCGTATATAAACTGTTGGCTGCTCACCCCCCGGCAGTCTCTTTCACTACTGTTTCACTACAATTGGCAGCGTCTACCCTGGTTTCTTTCAGTGTGAAGATCAAGAGACAGAGGTGACCTTAAAGAGGTCCTTGCAGCGGTATCAGTGGAATATTGTTTAAACTCTATAGCTTGTATCTAATTCGGCTCCAATTGCAAGTAAAGAGACACGGCATATCCACCTTCTGTCTTAACATCTTTTACTGGACTCTATGCTGATTTGGAGACCTCCAAGTTTGTACGAGACAATGCTGCACTTTTCTTGTATGTTTGTCCTCCCCCCTATCATTATATATGAAATGTTTGATATGTTGTGAAAACTCAATAAAATATATTGATGGCAAAAACAATGCCCCTAATACACTATTCTGCCTCCTAAACCCACACCCCCCCTCTCCCCCAAAAAACGCCCCTGCTGCACCCACGCACCCCAAAAGTGCCCCCCATATCCGCACTCCCCAACAAACCCTGAGTCAAATGGGGTGTGTGCAAAATGTTGTGATTGTCGGTGCGACGGTATGATAATGAAGGGGCAGAGCTATGTGGAGTGGGCATGGCTATGCAGATTGGGCGGGGGTATGACACAGTTGTGAAGTGGGTGAGGCTATGTGTAGTGGACATGGCTAATGCCACATTCACACACACATATTTCCAGGCATAATGCCCATATATGGTTGTAATGGTCATATATGGTAATATTGCCCATATATTGCAATATCGCCCATATATGGTAATGTATATATGTGTGTATGTATAATAGGCCCACCGACTCCCAGTAGCCACACCCCTTCATAGCTCCACCCCTCCAAGTAGCCCTGCCCCTTTCATAGCACCACCCCCATGTATAGCCTCGCCCCTTCATAGGTCCAGCCCTCCACATAGTCCCGGGGTGGGAAAATGTGGAGATGCAGGCTGTGAAGTGGGCGTGGCTATGTGGAGTAGGCTTGACTATGAAGAGTGTGAGGAGCTATGGTGAGTGGGCATAGTTTGTGGAGTGGGTGGGGCTTATGCCTTATACACATACACTCAGCTTTATATAGATAGATGTCAATGTAATGTACAGTCATATGAAAAAGTTTGGGCACCCCACTTAATCTTACTCATTTTTTTTGTTTCAAATTGGGTTTTTGCAACAGCTATTTCAGTGTGATATATGTAATATCTGATGGACACAGTAATATTTCAGGATTAAAATTAGGTTTATTGCACTAACCAAAAATGTGAAATATGCACAGGTGCAAAAGTATGGGCACCCTTCTGATTTTAATATTCCTAACTACTTTGTACTGACTTACTGAAGCACTAAATTGGTTTGGTAACCTCATTGAGCTTTGTACTTCATAGCCCGGTGTATCCAATCATGAGAAAAGCTATTTCAGGTGTCCACTTGCAAGTTGTTCTCCTATTTGCATCTTCTCTGAGGAGTGGCATCATGGGCTCCTCAAAACAGCTCTCAAATGATCTGAAAAAAAGATTGTTCAACATAGTTGTTCAGGGGAAGGATACAAAAAGTTGTCTCAGAGATTTAACCTGTCCGTTTCCACTGTGAAGAACATAGTAAGGAAATGAAAGACCACATGGACAGTTCTTGTAAAGGCCAGAAGTGGCAGGCCAACAAAAATATCAGAAAGGCAGAGAAGAAGAATGGTGAGAACAGTCAAGAACAATCCACAGACCACCTCCAAAGACCTGCAGCATCATCTTGCTGCAGATGGTGTCACTGTGCATCGGTCAACAATACAGCGCACACTGCTCAAGGAGAAGCTGTATGGGAGAGTGATGCGAAAGAAGCCGTTTCTGCATGCACGCCACAAACAGAGTCGCCTGAGGTATGCAAAAGCACATTTGGACAAGCCAGTTTCATTTTGGAAGAAGGTCCTGTGGACTGATGAAAGAAAGATTGAGTTGTTTGGTCATTCAAGGCGTTATGCATGGCACCACAAAAACACAGCATTCCCAGAAAAACACTTGCTACTCAGTGTCAAATTTGGGGGAGGGTCCATCATGCTTTGGGGCTGTGGGGCCAATGACGGCACCAGGAATCTTGTTAAAGTTGAGGGTCGCATGGATTCCACTCAGTATCAGCAGATTCTTGAGAATAATGTTCAAGAATCAGTGTCAAAGTTGAAGTTACGCAGGGGATGGATCTTTCAGCAAGACAATGATCCAAAACACCGCTCCAAATCTACTCAGGCATTCATGCAGACGAACAATTACAATGTTCTGGAATGGCCATCCCAGTCCCCAGACCTGAATATCATTGAACATCTGTGGGATGTTTTGAAGCGGGCTGTCCATGCTCGGCGACAATCAAACTTAACTGATCTGGAATTGTTTTGTAAAGAGGAATGGTCAAAAATACCTTCATCCAGGATCCAGGAACTCATTAACAGCTACAGGAAGCGACTAGAGGCTGTTATTTTTGCAAAAGGTGGATCTACTAAATATTAATGTCACTTTTCTGTTGAGGTGCCCATACTTTGGCACCTGTCAAACTCTGAAATAATGCATATTTCACATTTTTGGTTAGTACAATAAACCTCATTTCAATCCTAAAATGTTACTGTGTCCATCAGTTATTGCATATATCACACTGAAATAGCTGTTGCAAAAACCCAATTTTAAACAAAAAAAAATGAGTAAGATTAAGAGGGGTGCCCAAACATTTTCAGATGACTGTATATAATAACATTTAAATTTTTTAATGTTCTTTGAAATGGTTGTCTCTGTATTTTTAGTCTGTTTGGGCATTTTTAAGTTTTCTTTCTTAAACATATTTTATTAACATCTTTGTATTATAACTTACACAATATGACACAGTAATCGCATACTTGCCAACACTCTTGGAAATATCTAAAAGGCTTCTGGAAAAAGTGGAGATCCCAAGAACAAGTTAACAAACCTTCCATGTCTAATTATAACTTTCAAGAAATCAACTATGGAGCAAATAGGGATAGAAGCATTTAAAACACTGATATTAGGTATGTAGTGGGGGAAATCAGGCACATATAGGGCTGTAGGTTGTAAGAAGTAGTAGGGGGGCTTATGCCAAAATGTCTGTGTTTTCCTCTTGAATGACATTCTTAGAATGTTGGTAAATATGACTATTACCCTACGTTATTGTAATGATATATGTTGTTTTCAAAGAAAATATATAATGCTGTATATCATTTCTGTCATATTACTGTCAATTTACCAAAATTTCAAGGGGATGGGGTATCTCTGTTTTCACTAGATCAAACAGCTAGGCCTGAGGAATGATGAACTTGTTGGAAGAAGGTCTACACTGATCTCATCTATGGCCTGTTTCTGGTACTGCAACTCATTCCCCCATTCTACAGGGTGAGCTATCTATAGGGATACACCTAAATAAAATGGGAATGGTTGGTGATATCAACTTCCTGTATGTGGCACATTAGTATATGGTAGGAGGACACATTTCCAGATGGGTGGTGACCATGGCAGCCATTTTGAAGTCGGCCATTTTGGATCCAACTTTTTTTTTCAATGGGAAGATGGTCATGTGACACAGCAAACCTATTGAGAATTTCATAAGAAAAGCAATGGTGTGCTTGGTTTTAATGTAGCTTTATTCTTTCATGAGTTATTTCAAGTTTATATCACCATTCATTCCCATTTTATTTAGGTGTATCCATATAGATGGCCCACCCTGTACATAACCAAGGTTTAGGGCTCTGTTTTGCACCTAACATCAGGCAAAAAAATATTTGGTAAAAGTATTGTGAGTATAGGATCAAACAGACGTGGAGTCTCCTCGCAAAATAAACTTTTAAAATGAGTTTTCCACTACACCAGAATCGGACTAAATAAGACAATGTCACTGAAAGGAAGCTTATCCAGGAGAAACACAGATGAGGGGTTAACGAGCACGCTGCCACTACACATCAAGGGTTAGGTAACAACATAGGTTTATTTGTCAATGTGTTTCAAGGCTCTCTGGCCCCTTCCTCAAGCGGCCTGAGGAAGGGGTCAGGCAGCCTTGAATCATGTTGTTAAATAAACCTATGTTGTAACCTAACCCTTGTTGTGTAGTGGATTTCAGCAGCGTACCCGTTAACCCCTCATCTGTGTTTCTCCTGGATATGCACTAATCGCTGGGGACTGCAGCAGCCAGTTTGATGCTTTCATAGTGGTTATGACTGTTCACAACCCCACAAGGTGAGCCTCTGCAATTCCTTTATTGCACTAATCTCTCAGTTAAGACCCCATATGTGCTTTATCTTTACTTCTAAACAGTTTAACTTGGATTGACGGGAAGATTTCATTTAATGATTGACAGAAGTGTACACATGATCAAATCACAGCCTTCATTTTCTTCTGCACGGACCCTGATGATGCTTTGGAGTGTCGCCATCTTTAACTGGAAAATGCTGCAATTTGTTGCATGTCATTGGAAACATATCACAACACCTTTCAGCTTAATGGTCTAGACAGAGCTCCAAAGCGTTGGCAGGATCAGCCTGTACCATCCATCACTGTCATCAGCTTGGATCCTGCTGATGCTTAGGAGTGCCATCTCTTCAACTGACGAGCACTGTGATATGTCATCTGAAGAGGCCAGCGCTCCAAAGTATTGGCAGGATCTGTAGAGGAGGACTGTTAAGTCTAAAGGTACCGTTTCCCGTGGTAACATCTCCGGCAACATCGCCGGCAACTGACAGGAGTGCGCAAGTTTTTGGGCGCTGGCCAAGATCGCTGGTGAGCAGTCAGACGAGGAGACATCGCTGGCAACGCAGCAGCGCTGTGGAAAGCAACTATTGCTGCCAGGGTTAAATTCAACCCTGGCAGTGATCCTTAACATGGGAGTTTATGGGGGAAGTTGCTTGCAACATTGCTGTTGCGATGTCACACAGGGTGATTCAGGCACATCACCTGAGCAACATCGCCTGGTTTAAGGACATTGTCCTGAAACCAGGCGATGTTGCTGAAGCAACTATTGCCGTTGATATCACCATGTTTACACGGGGCAACTCTCCAGCGATGTCGCTTCAAAATGGCAATGCCCCTGAGTTGCCGGTGATGTTGCCGGAGATGTTTCCCCGTGTAACGGTACCTTAAGGAAATATGAAATAACGTCAAATAGTAGTGGAAACCTCCTTTAATATAATGCAAGGTGTAGTATACAAAATAAACATAACACATTCTCACCTCATGCAGTAGCATAATTTATTTATCATCTAAGGAAGGAATTGTTCAACCTGTTTAGGATTTATATATAAACTTAAAATAATAAATCTATCTTGGGCATGATTTTAAATGAATAGTACTACGTTATCACTCACTGTTGTGCATAAGTGATAACTTTCTGAACACTGAGGCTCCCCACCTCGACCAGTCCCAAGACCTTTGTGCTGAAGCTCTGTATGAATATGGCACATATATATAGGGCACCACTCTACATTCATTGTCTATGGAACTGTCAGAGTATAGTGCTGCCTCCCCTAACCTCTAGGAGCTGGGGCAACAAGAAATGAATAATCAAGCTGGGGTATTGTGAAACAAGTGTGTGTGATCCAAAAGAAGATGTGTTATAAATTTAATTAGCACTGAAAGATTAACAAACACTTCAAACATATAAAAGCTCATGGATCCATTTTAAGTGACTACTTTGCTTGTTATGCAGTATACACATTATAAAATTATTTAGAAATATTTGATATAACAAATTGGATCAACCAGCATATAATGAGCACTTGACACTTGACACTCAGACTTTAAGACGCCGGTCTTGTCTATGTAGACAATCTTCACTTTGGCGGCTTCTTCTTCTTTTTCTTTAACGCTTGCAGCCAGTTGAGAGAATGACTGAAACAGGAAAGAAAACCTTGATGAATGTATTTGCCCTGTACAGCAGACCCAGAATGCAGTTGGGCTGCCCTTATTCACAACAGTTACACCTTTGATCGCAAGGAATGGACAAGGAATCTACTTAATGATCATTGTGCTAGTATTTTGTTTTTATGGCATGGGTAATTCATTGCTTTTTCCAACGTTTAGTGCCCAAGAAGGAGAAAACAAAAAGGCATCTATTTGTTTAGATACCCATATCTATATTTTCTGCTGGTCTGAGAATCATGGTGCTCTAGGAGTTAATATTATTTATTCCCAGTAGGGGGAGCTCACTGCCTATTCATCTCCCATTGACCTCATTACTAGCTGTATAAATGTAGATCCTCCTATGGGCAGCTGCAGGAAGAAAAAATGTTATAAATTAAATGTGTATAAATCTGTGACTGTCTTCGCACCAGGAGAGAGTGCATAGGTGTGACCACTGCTACCATACAGGTGAATCTGATGTGTGTAGGTGTGCAGGCATACTATGACACAATGTGCACCTAGTGTGTATACAACCTGCCTGTTGCGGTAACACAGGTGCCCTTGGTGAATACAGTTGTACTATGTGTGCGCAAAAGGATGAAAGAGTGAAGGGACATGTACAAGGGAACCAGTCAGGTCACTTATGCAATCCAAACCAGCAGCACTCACATTTGCACATCAAAATTCCCTTCCTAACAAGCCCTGTCTACAGTGGCGTACCGTCAATATTGGCAGGAAACGCCACTGATATGGGGCCTGTGACATAACGCAGGCATCGGGACCGGGACCCCCTGCTCTGCCGCTGCTTCCCCCTCATGCCCCCCCTGCTCCATTGCGGTTGTGGCGCCCCTGCGGACCGGTCGCCACTAGATGACGCAGCGGCCAGGATTGGTAAGTCGGTCTCCCCACACACACACCCAACACACTCCTGATCAGGGGTGGATTAAGGGTAGCCAGGGCCCATGGTTGTTCAGCCTCTGTGGGCCCCTTCCCCCATGTGATGGGTCATGTGACGGAAAACGCTGCAAACCACATTTCCTGTGCACTCAACAAAAGCGCATATCCAGTCCTTGTGAGTGAAGCTGCCGGCTGCGCTGTTTACAGGTAACCATAGCGATCAGTACACAGCCTGAGCACAGCATTACATTCTGCTAATGCTATGCGCTCTGGCTGCCAAAAACTAAGTTTTAAGCGGATTTGTCAGTTATAATGCTGACACAGGTCTGACCCTAGCCTATGTGCGTTTTTCAGTGTATTTATTAAAGTCTCTGTCAATTAGGCTAGGGTCACATTAGCGCTACTAGCTGTGCTCAGGGGGTTCCGTTAAAATCATAGGATTTGGCAGGCTGGACACAGTGTTTCCGCCGTGGTAGCTCTGTGTCAGCACTGCCAATTCATTCCTATGGTGATGGAGCCCTGAGTGCAGCTCAAACGCCGGCATCGGAGTGCCGGAGTTTGAAATCTTGCGCTTTTTCTAAGCGTGTCAAATGATGTGTGTATATGACTCTAAAGGCCCAGTTACACAAACAGATAATTGTGCCAAGATTGTTCGCAGATCTCTGGTTGCAGTGAAATCATGGACACATTGTTCCATTTTGTGGTCGTGTACAAATGGAACAATGTGTCCATGATTTCACTGCAACCAGAGATCTGCAAACAATCGGTGTACAATTATCTGTGTGTGTAACTGGGCCTTTATGGGCTCATGAAACCAAGTATGAAATGCGAATACTGATGGTTATGGGAAAATTGCTGGAACCACTAGAGCCCGACCATATATGATCCAGTTCTCATCTAAGGGCTTGGACACACTCACCTAGTTACATGCGAGTCCCTCGGACGAGACTCGGAAGAGGCTGGAGCAGTGACCCTGAATGGCCTCTCCCTGTTTGGACGGGGAGTGTGGAGCTGCACAAAACCGCAATCAGCTGACACTCCCATCCAGACAGGGAGAGGCCGTTTAGGGTCACTGCTCCAGCCTCTTCCGAGTCTCGTCCGAGGGACTCGCATGTAACTAGGAGAGTGTGTCTAAGCCCTAAGGCTGGCCTGCGTTTGCCTGCGTTTTTACTGCTAAAAAGGCATCCAAACGCATGCGTTAACTTACCCATAGGCTGCAATACAAAACACATGCATTTTTTCAAACGCACCCCTAGATGCAGCAGCCCACGTTTTTGGCTGTGTTTTTGCAAAATGACATGCGTTTTTGCATGCGTTTGCAATGTTTTTTGCATTGCAGCCTACGGGTGCGTTAACACATGTGTTTGGATGCAGTTTTAGCAGTAAAAACACATATAAACGTAAACGCAGCCAAAATGCACATGTTAAAAAGGCCCTATGTGTCTATCTGGTAGTATATGAAAAAAAAATGTATGGAATAGTATATTAGACTGCACTATTCCATTCAATGGTGTCCTGCACAGGACAGAACTAAAATATTTAGATTTTTTATCAGTAGATGTTAGAAACCTGTGTATGGCATCCATAGGAGTCAACAGTTTAACATCCTAGTGTAATTGCTAAATAGAGGCCTTATACATTTAAAGGTTATTAAAAAAAAAACAGCTTATCCTCGATCCCAATGATAGGAGATATTTTTCCGTCACTATACACATATGATGGCTGTTTTTTTGCGAGACGAGCTGCACTTTTGAATGAAATCATTTATTTTATCATATAGTGTACTGAAAAATGGGAAAAGACACAAATGTAGGGCAAACGCTGCCATGCTGATGTGAGCGCAGTGGAAATTCTCCGCATGCGTTCACATCAGTATGGTGCCCGGCCAGCCAATCAGCGATCATGGCGGGGGCCGTGAGGTGGAGATCAGCGGCAGAGATCTCCTCCTCGCAGCCGAGGCCGAGATAGCTGATCGGCCATCGGGAGTGATTTCAATGAGATCTGCAGTGTTCTCCTGCGCTATCATGCGGAGGACACTGCGGATCCATTGAGATTCATAAATTGTTTGTGCGCTTGCTGATAAAACAAGCGCCCGTGAACACACAAAAAATGCAATAGGCTGCGTTCGGAGGGCGCACAAATTATGAGCATCCAAACGCAACTACAACTGAACGCAGCCAAAAGCAGCTACTATGCGTTCCCATGTTAAACATAGGAACGCAGTGCGCTTGTGTTTGGCTGCGTTCTGTTACGCTGCATTCCAAATGCTAATGTGAACCCGGCCTCAGAGGACATAAGGAACCTAAAAGGTTCCCTTTAAATTGTGTGTCTATAAATAAACATCGCCATCTGCTGGAGGCAGATGTTAAGACTGGAGAAAGTGAAGCGACTAACAATAGTAGGAACCGAAGAGCGAAGTATCCATCCCCTAGGGTGAAGATTGGAGGAGGCATTAGGTCAGGTGCTGTGGTGCAGTTATTAATTATAAAAGCCTGGGAGAGCAGAGGAGGGGTGGAGTTGGTTCCTAAACCAGTTGTGTGAGCAGCAGAGCGGGTTTACAGATGAAGATGCGTGACCAGTTCCAGAGGAAAATCCATGACCAGTTCCACAGGAAGCTCTGTGACCAAGCTAGGAGAAGATCTATGATCACTTTTGAGAGATCACCTGGACATGGCAGAGGACCATGTGTGTGGGCAGTTGCTTTCTGTGCAGAATTACAGTGCAAAGGGGGGACTGGGGCTGTGCTTCAGGGAGTTAAGGCGGTCAACCTACTGAGTCTGTAAAGTTACCTGCTAACTTGGAGTTGCGGCTTAGCGAGTAATGTTGTCGGCCCACGTTAGGTCCTGTGTGCTGTTTCATGGTATTTAGATACTTGACGACGGTGACTGGTAGAAAAGTTACACTGGAAAAATATATCGTTGATGGTGACCGTTATTTAATAATAGGAGTAGAATAGCAGGAGTAAAATTGTATTTTGTTTAAATCTTGCATACCTTCATTGTTATATCCTGTATTTTAATATAATGGGGTTTTATTGCCACCAACTGTGCTATTCTCTGACATTGAGTAAATCCAAACAGGAGTGGTGTCCCTGGTCCGTGCTGCTGTCCGAAATTATGCAAAGGAAGACAATGCTTGTGTATGGACGCGTTGGTGAGAGGTGGAATAAAGAAGCAGCGTACGCAAGCATTGTCTTCCTTTGCATCATTTCGGACAGCAGCGCTTACCAGAGACACCACTCCTGTCTGGATTTTCTGGATCTTTTCCCGCGGTACACGTGGCGGTGTGGGTCCTGCGGCAGCTGTAACTCAGGCGTACAAGCCGGTTGTGGGTGATCACAACTTGACCAGGTGAGCAAGCTACTCTGAGGCCACCTTTTCTTGTCTTAAGTGATAAGGCACAATCTGCGCCTCCTTGTCTCCTTTATTATTTTTAGATTCTCTGACATTGTGCCAAAGGCACCTATTCCTTATTTAGGTAATTAAATAAACTGTCGTTGGTTCAGTTACCACTGTCTCCTCATTGCTTGCACCATTGCATCCGGGCACTAGTGTACATTTGGTGTAGGCCAGTGTTCCCCAACTCCAGTCCTCAAGGCACACCAACAGGTCATGTTTTCAGGTTTCCTTATCATTAGACAGATGATGGAATTATCCCCTGTACAAGTGATTCAATTATCACCAATGCAATCCTAAGGAAATCCTGAAAACATGACCTGTTGGTGTGCCTTGAGGACTGGAGTTGGGGAACACTGGTGTAGGCGACAGGAAGCAACATTTAAATACAGAAATAGTGGTAAATGAGTCCACGGGAGGCAGACTCTCTCTTGGAGCTATGCTCAGCAAACATATCAAAGTTTAAAGGTGACAATCTACTGATGCAGGACTGGGTGGAATGTCTAAAGAGCACCCTTCCTTCCCTGATGAAGTTAGGTTAGGGTCACAAATAAGCCCTTGGTCCATTTTTGGCATCAGTTTTTGCATTTTTTTTTCTAAGTCCAAAAACTGATGCAAAAATGGATTACCGATATGTAATAAATACCCTATCCGTTTTTTTCTGCACCCAAAAACATTCCTAGGAGGCTTTTTAAACCCAAAAACATTGGTAGGAACGTTTTTGGGTGCATCCGTTTTTTAGAGCATTGTTTATTTAAAAAATGGCAAAGTCCCAAAAACGTTCAAGGGCACAAGAGACATAAAAAGCAGCCTATGCAAAAACGGATTTGGCATGGAAAACACTTCCAAAAACGGATTGCTATGTGTGACCCTAGCCTTACCCTCGTAACGATACGCGTGGGGTCTACTATCCTTAGGGGGGTCCACTGCTGCTGTATGGGAGAAATCCTCCTCCTTGGTAACACTGGTCCATACCTTTGACTAGCCTGCTCAGAATGGCCTTCTGGACATAGGATTGTATTTGGTGCTAGGAGTGGTGGTGTGGTGGCTGCACTAGTGATGTATATTATTGTTTTGGTAGACAGTCCCTTTTTGTTAATGTTGATCCTGTTTCAGTACAGGACTTTTGTTATACTCTAATAGCCAACTCTCTGGCTGTTTAATTAAGTTTTTCCACTTCTGACTATACTGTAGCCCCTATCTGAACCCCCCTCCTTTTTTTTTGTTTTGCTTGGCTTTTCAGTGATTACCACAACAGTACACACACAACATAAGAGGTTGAATTTTCCTTGTTTATGGTCTGCATACATCTGCCTTTGTAATTTTTGTGTATTTGTTTTATATTTGCAATTTGCACATAACATTTGCCTTAACTTTGTATTTATATGTGCTAGCTGTACATACTATTGCCAAAGGGAACCATGTTGTTTAGGTTAGGCTGGGGTCTCATTTGGACAGGTAATTGCGGTTACCGCATCCAGATCCGGATAGGTAACCACAATTGCCTTCAGACACATTTTTGACAAACATGTGTTCTGCAAACCAGAATGTAGTAACGCGGATTGCTCCGGATGTGTAATGTGTAACAAAGGGTTAAATATTAATAATAGCTGTGGGCAAAATGTCTCCAGGGGGTGGCCACCCTCCCTAAAGTCATGCTGTCCACTCAAGTATATGGGCAGCACACCGCCATAGAACTAATGTTAGGACTTTCAGGACCAAGGACAGGGGCTCATACAGTACGTACATTACGTACAGTATCTCCTCTACTGTGAGGAGCCGCCGCATTCATTCATAAAATTGACAAAGCCGACAATAGCCGGCAATACTATACTGACAACATTAACCCCTCTCATGCCCACTTGAGTGGACAGCATGTCTCTAGGGAGGGTGGGCACCCCCTAGAGACATGTTGCCCACAGCTATTATTAATATTTAACCTTTTGTTCATCCCTGCGGCAGCAGGGATGAACAAAGCATACGGCTGCCGCAGGCATTCACATGTGCCTTACGGCAGCTGCATGGCCTCCCATAGGAGCCCATTATAGCAATCCCCGCTGCGGTTTCCTAACCGCTGCGAAAACTGCAGCCTGAATGATTTTCACCGCAGGCTGCAAACCCGCAAGCGGTAACCGGATTGCATGTAGTGCAATCCGGTTACTATAATGGGCTCCTATGGGGAGCGGTTCCTGATCCAGTTTTGAGCTTTTTAAAAGACCTGCTGAGGGAATACCAGGAAGTGATTGCCCAAAAAGAACAGCGACTTTGGGTGCACAGATGCCATTCCGCATGAGATCTCTTAATTGGAGATACAGCTCCCATACAATAAATATATCATCAGAGTCCACCTCAGATGTACCAAGAATTTAAGGGTTTGCTGTCCACATGGTAAGAAAATGGGGTGATACAAGAAAGCCAACGCCAGAGCACCTGGGTTGCGCCCATCCTATTGGTCCGGAAGGGGGATATGATCTGAGATTATGTGAATGCCTGCATGGTTTGAGACTCATACCTGCTGCCAATGATAGAAGAATCTCTGTCTGTACTATAGAAAACTTGATACTTCTCCTCTCTAGATTTGGCCAGTGGATTCTGGCAAGTTCCAATGGCTGGACAGAACTGGCCAAAGATGACTTTCAGCCTTCCTATGAAACTATGCTAGTGTAGATAGATCTTAGTGTAGGATAGACACAGGCTCACGTGTCTTTTGGATGGGTGCTCCAGTAAACATAAGTAACAGACAATTAGGGTATCTGGGCACACCGGTTTTGAAAGAACTTCAATCACAAGATTGCAAGTGAAAGAACGTGTCCTCTTTATTGCCACACAGTATCAATACACAGGCCCCAACATTTCGTCCGTCCCTGGCATTTTTCAAGGGTCTGGTTACAGAGATTTGTTAAACATAATGACACAGGTTTTAATAAATTGCACATGACATAGATAGTGAACGTGCTAATGTGAGTCTCTATGTATATTTATAATAGGTGAGTGTCTCAACTATGGATGGTGGAGGCACACGCAAGCATGGTGTGATTGAATAGCGTGGGACGGGAGGAGTGAGGAGGTCGGGTGAGTTGAGGTGAAACAGCTGCGTGAGTGACAGTGGGTATAATGGCTGTATTATTTAATAATAGTGGACGAAGGTCTTAATGTTAGGGTAATGTAGGTAGTTACCATGTAGGCACTGGGGCTGAGGTCTGAGAGGAATGTTTGTCAATCAAGTAAGAGGAAATTCTTGTAAGAAACTGGAGGACGGTGTTTTTGAGAGAAAAGAAAACCAAGCGGGTTATTATTACAAAATAAAGAATGTGCATCGTAAAATATTATGAAAAGAAATGACCAAAGATAGTGCTCAATACTTTGGAGAGAATCTAAAAGACATATTTCCAGTGTGTCTCACAGATTTGTGGTATCTGATTCTAAAGAGTGAATAGGTTGGAAACCATAGTAATGTCAATGGAGAGTCACGTATAGCAAAACCAGTAGTTGGGTATAGGGGTGAATAAGGAAAATCCCTAAAAGTGGAAAGTGAATAACGTACAGGTTAGCACTGTATGGTGGCTCCGTGATTAGCACTGTACGGTGGCTCAGTGGTTAGAACTGTACAGTGGCTCAGTGGTTAGCACTGTATTGGTGGCTCAGTGGTTAGCACTGTATGGTGGCTCAGTGGTTAGCACTGTGCGGTGGCTCAGTGGTTAGCACTGTGCGGTGGCTCAGTGCTTAGTAGTGTATGGTGGCTCAGTTGTTAGCACTGTATGGTTGCTGAGTGGTGAGTACTGTATGGTGGCTCAGTGGTTAGCACTGTATGGTGACTCAGTGGTTAGGAGGCAGGGACATGGAAGGTAGAAGTCACAGAGGAGGCAGATGCACAGGGGAGGCAGAAGGCACAGAGGAGGCAGGGGCACAGAGGAGGTAGAGGCACAGGGGGAGGCAGAGTTATGGGGAGAGACAGCACACACAGGGAGAGACAGCACACACAGGGGCTGAGAGCACACAGAGTGGAGAGAAAGGCACAAGTAAGAGAGAGCACACAGGAGGAGAGATAGCACAGAGAGGAGAGAGCGCACAAGGGGAGACAGGCACAGAGACTGCCCTCCCAATGCAATAGCATCGGGCCTATTTCTAGTTGCATATAAACGTCACTTTTCTCCTCCTTTTCTCATATTCCTTTGTGAAGTGTGCTTTTTGTAAGGTCTGTTACAAGGTGTTGAGCCTTAACTATCTTTACCTTTCCACCATGACCTCTAAGGTACAGCTTATATAGACCAATGGATTTTGTATTGCTAGGTCTAGCAGCAGTACCTGTTCAGAATCAAGAGGGACAAGATAGGGTGATTGCCTACATCTGTCAATCCCTAGGGAACACGGAAAGGAATCCCCAAAACTATAGCTCATTCAAAGTGGTATTACTAGCCCTGGTGTGGGCAATAACTGAGAAGCTTGTGAAGTACCTGTCAAGGTCAGATGTTCATGTGGGAACTAACCGCAACCAGCTGACCCACCTTCAAAATCCATAGTTAGGAGCAATGGAATAACAATTTGACACAAGGATGTCCAAGTACTGGTATAATGTAGTCTGCAAGTCAATGGCTGAGAGCACGCACACGGATGCACTATCCAGAGTGACTCATGAGTGACTGATCCAGGTTGTGGATGAAGATTTGAAGGGGAATGAAATCTCAGACTTTACCTTGAACCTTGTGACATCTCTTGTTTCCTTTTAAGAGTCAGGAGAGGAACACTGACCAACCCAGGTGCTGGGTGAGATGAATGGATACAACTGCAACAGTCCAAACTAGAGCTAGCTGAACTAAAAAAGTGGGTGCCCCTGGGCCAGAAGCCTAACAGAAGAACAGGAAAACTTGTCAATCATTGCGTTACAGACACTAGGACAAAGGGATCAACTTGTTATTAAGAATGGCCTCTTATACAGGTGAATACAGTTACCCAGAGAATTTGGGACTATGTAGTGATTTCAGAAGGGATGATGCCAAGTCTGGGAAAGAAGGCTCATGAAAGGGGTACAAACCTCATGGCGGACTGGATCTTCCCATGGTTGGAGCAGCTTGTACACTTGCCCCAACTACTTTGGTGGTAGAGGTTTGTCGAAAGTGCTGGAAGTTTGAGATTAGGGATGGGCGAATCCTAAATTACTCGGAATCGCTAGACTCTAACGAGTCCGAGCCTGGGACTCGCTACTCGTTGCGAGTCTAGCGAGTCCAATGTAAATGAATGGAGAAGCAAGTAATTGCGAGTAATTCCAACAGCCACTGTCACTGTAAACCAGATTCTCCCGGATTGCACCGATCAGGGTGCAATCCGGGGCCCCATAACATGGGGCTCTATGGTCCCTGATTGCAACCTGACCAGGTATTTTTGACCTTCCTGCCTGGATTTTCAAATGAACAGCTGACTCAGGTCAGCTGTTCATTTGAAGTAGCAGTGCTGGCAGGGTTCATGTGAGTTCATGCTTGCCTGCATGAACTCACATGAACTTTCTCAGGGTGCACAGCTCTGCTACATCTCTGGTGGAGGTTCTCTACCAGAGATGTAGCAGAGCTAAAGAAGAACCCTGGATTGGACTATGGCGGACGGAAGAGGATTTTTTTTAATAAAGTTGGAGTCCCTAAGTGTCTTTTTGTTTTTTTTCAAATAAAAATATTTTTTCTGTGTTGTGTTTTTTTTTTAAATTCACTAGAAATTCATGGCAGTCATGTCTACTATTGGCGTGACCGCCATGAATTTCGAGCTTGGGGCCAGCTGATAATACAAAGCTGACCCTAACCCCTTTATTACCCAGTGAGCCACCGCACCAGGGCCCTGGAAGAGCTGGGTTCAGCGCCAAAAAATGGCGCTTCAATGAACGCGCCATTTTCTAAGGTGGCTGCGGGCTGCTATTCGCAGCGGGGGGTGCCCAGAAGGCTTGGGCCTCCCTGCTCTGTGGATTCCAGCCCCCAGCTGCCTAGCTGTACCTGGCTGGACATAGAAGTAGCGCGGAGCCCCACGCATTATTTTTTATTATTTCATGAACTTCATGAAATAATAAAAAAAAGGGGTTCCCCTATATTGTTGTGTCTGGCCAGGTACAGATAGGCACCTGGGGGTTGTTGGCAGCCCGTCGCTGCCTGCTGTATCCAGCTGGATACAAAAAATACGGCGAAGCCCACGTCAATTTTTTTTCTGAAAAATCCAAAAAACAATGAGAATGCAAGGGAATGCATCTTTATTAACCCCTCGACCATGGTTGATGGGTTAATAAAGATGCAGTCCCTTTTTAGAGGATTGTTTAATGGATTTTTCAAAAAAGATTTGACATGGGCTTCGCCGTATTTTTGTATGCCAGCCGGATACAGCAGGCGGCAATGGGCTGCCCCCAACCCCCAGCTGACTATTTGGACCTGCCTGGACACAGAAATATCGAGAAGCCCTTATTTTTTATTATTTCATGAATTTCATGAAATAATTAAAAAAAAAATGCGTGGGGTCTGCGCAATTTCTATGTCCAGCCAGGTCCAGCTAGGCAGCTGGGGGCTGGAATCTGCAGCACAGGGAGGCCCAAGCCTTCTGGGCACCCCCCGCTGCGAATGGCAGCCCGCAGCCGCCCCAGAAAATGGCGCGTTCATTGAAGCGCCATTTTCTGGCACTGAACCCAACTCTTCCAGGGCCCTGGTGCGGTGGCTCACTGGGTAATAAAGGGGTTAGGGCCAGCTTTGTATTATCAGCTGGCCCCAAGCCTGAAATTCATGGCGGTCACGCCAATAGTAGACATTACCGCCATGAATTTCTAGTGAATGTTTAAAAAAACACACCAGAGAAAAAATATTTTTATTTGAAAAAAAAGAAAAAGACACTTAGGGACTCCAACTTTATTTTTAAAAAATCCTCTTCCGTTTGCCGTAGTCCAATCCAGGGTTCTTGTTTAGCTCTGCTACATCTCTGGTAGAGAACCTACACCAGAGATGTAGCAGAGCTGTGCACCCTGGGAAAGTTCATGTGAGTTCATGCAGGCAAGCATGAACTCACATGAACCCTGCCAGCACTGCTACTTCAAATGAACAGCTGACCTGAGTCAGCTGTTCATTTGAAAAACCAGGTGGGAAGGTCAAAAATAGAAAACCTGATTAAAACCGGATTGCACCTGGTCAGGTTGCAATCAGGGACCATAGAGCCCCATGTTATGGGGCCCCAGATTGCACTCTGATCTGTACAATCCGGGAGAATCCTTTTTTCAGTGACATTTCCCTTAATTTACATTGGACTCGTTACTGTGCGAGTAATCTCCTGGAAACTCACAGAGTACTGAGTCCTGCGAGTCCACTACTACTCGCAGAGTAACAAGTCCTAACGAGTAGATTCGCCCATCCCTATTTGAGATGACTAAGCCTCCAGAACAGAGAGTATTCACTTAAGTAAAAAAGATTTTTGAGTCGCTGGAAGTGTTAATGGTCGACTACCTCATGATCGGCTCATCTCATAACAGTTGAAGTTATTGTCTGGTGATGACATAAAACTTCATAAAGTTCTCAGTTGTGGCCACAACCAGGGATCAGGCGACCGAATCAACAGCTAAGACTTTATCCCAGTGTATCGGTGCCCGAGGAGGATACACTTCAATCAGGGAGCATGCTTCTAGGTGAGAGTCATGGAAGAACTGCATTGACTCTCCTTCATTTAGAAGTCACGTATGATGCCCTATCACCCTCACGGAAATGGAGCTTGCAAATGCTTCAACAGGACATTGTTATAGATGTTGAGAATGTTGGCAGATGAGTTGGAATGAATTTATTCCAGAGTTGGTAATTAAAATGATTCATTGGGATGGGACTCCCGCGCAGCAGACATCACTTCAACTCAGTGATCGAGTGATTATACGAGCGTACTATTTGCGTACTAAGGGTAAATTAGATTTCAAATGAGAAGCTGCTGCTCCCCAGCAAGTAACAAGGAGAGTTCATCCCAAAATCTGGTGTATGAATTTCAACCTGAAGGGGAAGAAGAGGCACCAAGAAGAGTGCTACATCGCAACATGCTGTGTCTCTGATTGTCTGAAGGTGAGACAGTGGCTGAATCCCCAAAAGAGCAGAGGAATGATGGGCCAAGTAGGGTTGCGGATGATGAGAATGAATAGTGGCTGGTACGTGCAGTTGTCAGAGAACCAACACCTCCATTGCAGAATGAGCCGGTCAGAGACTAAACCTGCAAATAAAGTACCAGAAGGACTGAGTATTCCAGAGCTGCTATACCAAGAGGGACCTTACAGAACTATTGCATGCCAATGCTGGTGTCCCACCCACAAGGTACTCAGAGGATAACTATTTGGCAGTGCATAATACAGAAGACGCAGGAATGTGTTCAGATGCTAACAATGCTGGGGCCGTACCAAAGCACCTCTTGAGATGATGTGGTCTTTCTCTCTGGCAAGTTTAAAGAAAGGAGGAATGTAAGGGTATGAAAGAGTTAAGGGACACATACAACAGAACTTAAATTCAGTGTCTGCAAATAAACATCACCATCTGCTGCCCAAAGGTGTTAAGACTGGAGAAAGTGGAGAGAATGACAATGGTAGGGACTGAAGAGCATAGTATCCATGTGCTAAAGAAAAGATTGGAGGAGACACCAGGTCAGATGACAGCTGTGGTGCAGTTGTTAATTATAAAATCCCTCAGAGCAGAGGAGTGGTGGAGTTGGTGCCTGAACTTGCAGCAGGACGGTTGCGTGAGCAGCTCAGCGGGCTTACAGCCGAAGACCGTGACCAGTTCCAGAGGAAGATCCACAACCAGTTCCAGAGGAAGATCCATGATTAGTTTCTTGGGAAGATCTTTGATCAGTAGAGAAAGAAGATCCATGATCAGTTTTGAGAGACCTTCTGGCCCACTGCGGAGGATCATGTTTGTGGGCCTTTGCTTTCTGTGCAGACTTATGGTACTAAGTGGGGACTTGGGCCGTGCTTCAGGGAGCCTGTTACATTACCTGCCAACTTGGACTTGCGACCTAGGAGGTAGTGATATTCATCCCTAGTCTTCACTTGAACTTATTGCTAATCACTCACACTTGACTATCACACCAGTGAATCCTTGTCACTTGCATATTATTCACAAGGATATACTGTGTAGCAGCTCTATCTTTCTTATATTATTTATGTCGATTTAGACCAGGGGTTACAAACATGCAGCTTGCAGGCACAGCTGAACCCTTATCGATCGTTGTCCGGTCCGGGGGCATCTTATGTATGCACTTTAGTTCAGATGAAAGAAAGTTTGCCAGCGCCACCAGAAACAAACTCTGCTTAGCTATATCTATGTTAGCTGCCAGCCAATCTTAGGCCAGCAGTTACCATCAGTGTATGATATCAGCTGCTTTCCTCTGATTAGCCATTGGTCCATTGGTGTAGCTGAAAAGAGCTTGATCCTGGTGGCGCCGGCAAATGCACATTCATCTGACTCACGATCACCAAGGGGCCTGCTATGGCCTGCAGGCTGCATGTGCAGAACAAAGGACCCCAATAGAATGGAGAAAGGGTCATAAGAATTGTGTGTGTATATGTTTGTAATGGGGTGTGTGAGTGTGTATATTTGTATGGTGTGTGTGTGTGTGTGTATATATGAATATATATGTATGTATGGTATGCTTTCCTGCCTGTCTCTCTTCACAGGAGAGGTATATGAATCTGTCACTTCAATTCACTCAGCTTTCCTGCCTGTCTCTCTTCACAAGAGAGGTATATGAATCTGTCACTTCAATTCACTCAGCTTTCCTGCCTGTCTCTTCTCACAAGAGAGGTATATGAAATTGTCACTTCTATTAACAACATACTCGTCTTTTAGTAATGTAATATACTGAAATCATCTTACTGTGTGTGATGTGGGATGTTCAGAGGTCATCTTTGGTTCAGAAGTGTTTATGACCAGGAACCCTGTTTATTTGTCTTGCATTTATTGCCTCCTGCTGTCCTGAGTTTCTTCGATTGATTGATTAACAAGTTTAATAGACCCAGATCTAAGTAGAAACTCACTATATATGTAGAGCCAGCTAAGGGGTGCAATCATGCGAGGTTTTGCAATCATGCCAACTGCATAAGTGCCGACTGTACATGTGCAGTTACACCGGGCAGTTAAACGGGGCAGGAAACGGGTAAGTTATGCAAGGCAAACAAACAGATATGTAATTAGTTCACTTGTGCTGCAATTATGTATTCACTATGTAAACCCCAGACTACTCATCACTACTGACCACTCACTCACCACTACAGCTCTCCTTCCTACTGCATCTTACCCACACTACTCCCATCACCCGCTCACCATCCACAATGTATCCCTTCCTTTGCACTCTCACTCCCATCCTTCTCCACTTCCTGCTACCCCCGCTCATCCCTCCACCCAGCAACAAAGTACTTCCCTCACCCTCCATCCTACCTAACCACCTCACCCACTCCTCTGAAATATTCCTTCACTTTCAATCCTCTATCTCCAATCAGGCACAGCCACCACGTAAACTCTCATGCTCCCACCTGCTAACCCTCTCCCTGCTCCTCCTGCTCGCTGGTGACACAGGACCTTGCCCTCTCTTGGATCACCTTATCCACATCCCCACAGTCACCTACACCCCAACCCCACGTCCCATCACCAACTCTCATAACCACACCATCACCCACCCTCGCAACCTGACCAACTGTAGACCCATCCCCCCAGCCCCTGCTCCTCTAATCTCCCTGCCAGGCGAACTCTGGGAGGCCCGCTCAGTCTGTAATAAACTTCCAGACATCCATGAACTCTTTATTTCTAATAAACTCTCATTCCTTAGCATTACAGAGACCTGGCTCACCCCCTCCGACACGGCCTCCCCTGCTGCACTATCCTATGGCGGATTCAATCTTTCCCACACCCCCCGCCCCTCTGACAAACATGGCGACGGTGTCGGCATACTCCTATCCGACACCTGCTCCTTCGCCCCTATTCCATTACCCCCCTCTGCTACTCTCCCATCTTTCGAAGCCCACTCTGTCTGCATCTTCTCCCCCTGTAACCTCCAGCTAGCGGTCATCTACCGCCCCCTGGATCCATCCCCACCTTCCTCGACCACTTCACCACCTGGCTACTTCATTTCCTCTCTACTGACATCCCCACCATCATTATGGGCGATTTCAATATCCCCATTGACACTGCCCACCAAACCACCTCTCAAATTCTTTCCCTGACGTCCTCCTTCGGGCTCTCTCAATGGTCCTCCTCTGCCACCCACAAAGATGGCCACACGCTGGATCTCATCTTTACCCGTCTTTGCTCCCTTACTAACCTCACAAACTCTACCCTCCCCCTGTCTGACCACAATCTGTTGATCTTCTCCTTCCTCACCTCCCCTACTACATCACCTCCTCTCTGTAAACTTGATCATCCCCGCAGAAACCTAAAACACATTGATCTACACTCATTCTCAGAATCCCTCCTCCCTCCCAACATAACATCTATACATGACACAGACACTGCCACCACCCTCTACAATACCACCTTAACCAAGGCCCTTGACCTAGCCGCCCCCCTCACATACCACGCTCCACGCACTAATAGGCAACCCTGGCACACCACCCTCACTAAAGACCTGAGACGGGCATCCAGGGTCGCAGAGAGGCGATGGAAAAAATCACGTTCCACTGAGCACTTTGCGCTGTTCAAACAGTCCCTCATCGCCTTCAAGACTGCACTTGCTACCGCCAAACAAACCTTCTTCTCATCCCTAATAACCTCCCTGTCCCACAATCCCAAGCAACTTTTCAAAACCTTCAATTCCTTACTCCGCCCGCCTGCTCCCTCTCCCTCTCCCCTTATCTCTGCAGAAGACTTTGCCTCCTTCTTCAAAGAAAAGATTGACAGAATCAGAGACAGCTTTGATCCACTGTCCCCACAGCCTGCCCTTTCACCTATACTGCCCTCTCCTTCCATCAACTGCTTCCCTCCCATAACTGAAGACCAGCTCTCCTCCCTCCTGTCAAAATCACACCACCAGTGCCCACGACCCACTCCCATCCCACCTCCTTCCCAACCTCACCTCCCTTATCATCCCAGCCCTAACTCATCTTTTCAACCTATCACTTACCACTGGCACCTTCCCCTCAGCCTTCAAACATGGCTTGATCACACCCATCCTCAAAAAACCCTCCCTCGACCCCACAACTGTCTCCAAATACCGCCCTATATCTCTCCTCCCTTTCGCCTCTAAACTACTTGAACAGCATGTCCAATCTGAGCTGTCCTCTCTCACCTCTCCTCCTGCTCCCTCTTTGACCGCCTGCAATCTGGCTTCCGACCCCTCCACTCCACTGAAACTGCCCTGACCAAAGTCACCAACGACCTACTGACTGCCAAAAGCAAGCGCCACTACTCTGTTCTCCTCCTCCTTGACCTTTCTGCCGCCTCCGACACTGTTGACCACTCCCTTCTACTTCAGATCCTGGAATCTCTTGGCATCACGGACCTTGCCTTCTCTTGGATCTCCTTATACTTAACGGACCGCACCTTCAGCGTCACCCACTCCCACACATCCTCCTCGCCCTACCCCCTATCTGTCGGGGTACCCCAGGGCTCGGTTCTTGGACCATTACTGTTCTCAATCTACACTCTCGGCCTAGGGCAACTCATTGAGTCCCATGGGCTCCAGTACCACCTCTACGGCAAAGACACCCAAATCTACCTGTCTGGTCCTGACATCGCCTCCATTCTATCCAAAATTCCACACTGCCTGTCCGCCATCACATCCTTCTTCTCTGCTCTCTTCCTTAAGCTGAACATGGACAAAACCGAGTTCATAGTCATCCCCCCAAGACGCTCCCCCTCACTACCTGACCTATCCATTGTCGTCAACGACTGCTCTCTCTCCCTATTCCCCCATGCCAAGTGCCTCGGGGTTATCCTTGATTCTTCCCTCTCCTTCAAGCCCCACATCCAGGCCCTCGCCACCTCCTGCCGACTCCAGCTCAAAAACATCTATAGGATCTGCACTTTCCTTGACCACGACACTGCTAAAACCCTTATTCACGCTCTCATCATCTCCCGCCTCAACTACTGCAACCTCCTGCTCACCGGCCTCCCCAATACTTCCCTTGCACCTCTCCAATCTATCCTGAACTCCACTGCCCGCCTAATCCATCTGTCTCCCTGCTACTCCCCTGTCTCCCCCCTCTGCCAAGCCCTTCACTGGCTCCCTACTTCCCAGAGATCCCGGTTTAAAACATTAACCATGACATACAAAGCCATTCACAACCTGTCCCCTCCATACATCTCTGACATGGTCTCCCGATACCTACCCTCACGCAACCTGCGATCCTCCCAAGAGCTTCTCCTCTACTCCCCCTTCATCTCCTCTTCGCACAACCGCATACAGGATTTCTCCCGTGCTTCACCCATACTCTAGAACTCACTGCCCCAACACATCAGACATTCCCCTAAGCTGGGAACCTTCAAAAGAAGCCTGAAGACCCACCTCTTCCACCAAGCCTACCACCTGCAATAAGACCCGGTCCACCACACCGCCTCACGACTGGAATTTCCCCCTCCCACTGTGTCCCCACCCGCCCCTCATAGACTGTGAGCCCTCGCGGACAAGATTTATCCCCTCTTGTATCTGTACGACCGAATTGTCCACATTTATTGTTACTTGTATTGTTACTATGTTACTTGTCCTAGTCTGCCCTTTTAGCATGTAAAGCGCCATGGAATATAATGGCGCTATATAAATAAATAATAATAATAATAATAATAATAATAATAATAATATATTAAAAAATGAGTGGTATTATAAAAATGGGACAATATAGACATTACTACAAGGAAGGGGACGGAAGGATTACTACAAAAGGGACAGGATGGGGCATTACTACAGAAGGTCAGGATGGGCATTACTACAGGAAAGGGGAAAGGAGGGCATTATCAGAGGGACCGAGGAACATTACTACAAATAAAGGACAAGATTACGGACCAGGATGGGACATTACTACAAGAAGGGAAGCAGGATGGGACAAGACTTCTAAAAGGGGAGCAAGATTGGGCCATTACTACAAGAAGCGGTTCAGGAAGGGGGCATTACTACAAGAAGGGGAGCAAGATGGGGACATTACTACAAGAAGATAAGGATGGGGACATTACTACATGTTGAAGACAAGCATAGGACATTACTACAAGAAGGGGACCGAGATGGGTACATTACTACAAAAAGGGGAGCAGGATGAGGCATTACAACAAGATGAGTGCCAGGATGGGCACAATGCTAAAACAATGAGGGGAGCAAGATGGGCACATTACAAGAAGGGTGCCAAGATGGGAGACTTACTACAAGATGTGGCACATTACTACAAGATCAGGACCAGAATGGGGCACATTACTGCAAAATGAGATCCAGGATAAGGGATATAACTATAAGGCGGCCGTCACACGTCTCGACATCGTGAACGATATTGTAAGCGATCACGTGCACGCGCGATCGCTTACAATATCGTTCACATCGCTGGTGAGCTGTCACACAGACAGACTCACCAGCGATGTAGGCCAGCGAGATCGCTGGTAACTATGGTACACATCGGGTTACTAGACGCCGCGCGGCGCTTAGTAACCCGACGTTTACCATAGATACCATCTCCCAGCATAGGCTCTGCCGCTGGGAGATCGTTCATCGTGGTGTCACACACCACGATGAAGCAGATTGTTACATCGTTCATCGCTAGATATGAGCTCCTGCTCTCATATCTGCGATGTCACGATCAAGCGATTTTACATTGTAAAATTGCTTGATCGCACGTAGCGATGCACAAACGATATCGCTTAAGCGATCAAAAAGCAGATCGCTTAAACGATATCGTTCAAGATATTGCAGCGTGTGACGGCCGCCTAAGATAGAGACCAGGATGGAGGGCATTACTACAAGATGAGAAACAGGATGGGGGACATAACTATAAGATAGGGACCAGGATGGAACAGCAATACAAAGAGAGGACCAGGATGGTGAAATTACTGCAATATGTTGCCCAAAATTACTATATGGTGCTAAGTGTAAGACATCAAGCGAAAAATGTAAAAAAAAAAAAGTGATAAGATGTATTGAAAATAAAAAATGGTATCACTAACAATGTTTCTTTGTCCTGCAAGGAATGCGGTACCCAAACTAAATGTTTTCGATGTGCAATCCACATACTCAGCCAAGTTTGAGACCTCTGATATAGACCTTTTGTTATCATGCTGACATTATTTCTGCTTATATGTGGACCCTTTTTATGGAGTAACGTTATCCTTTAAGATTGCAATATTATTTCCATTTCTCCTCTCCTTTTATGTAATCCTTTCTTTGCCAGAATATCTTCATCCATTGTGTCTCCTTATCATAGTTTACATTTTTTATTTGTATCAGTATGATGCTTTATTCTGTGATTGGACACTGATCCAGGGAAGTAGTCTGATTGCCATATGTGGAGTTGGGAAGGTATTTTGCTCCCATTATACAGTAGAGCTTACTGTTTGCCTTATGGGGGATTTGCCTTCCTCTGGCTCAACATGTTAGGCTATAGGTTGAACTCGATGTCCTTAAAGGGAACCTGTCATCACTACCTGCCCTGCAGCTTCCTAGGACATCCCTAACCATCCCTGTCTGATCTAAGTGTGTACGCTAAACGATGTGAAAAATTACATGATCACTTACATTCTTCTATGGTAATTATCATGGTGTTATCAACACTGTAGATACTGGGGGCATTCACTCATCCTCCATATCCCCCTCTTGCTCTGTGTATCACACCCGGTGGGTGTGATATCCTGCTTCCCATGCACGCTCCCCACGTTCCAAATCTGTGCGCTTCTTCCGGGTATGATGCAATGCCTGCATCATTTCCAGTCATGCGCATTCTTGGCATCTATTTGGTGTACTGATGTGTATGTGCTAAAGCCCTAAATCTGAATGCACGCAAAGTCTACCTTCAACCTCAAAAACTATGAAACTATAATAAAAGTAAATAATTTTATTAAAATCAGTTGTGCATCATATTTGTAGAATAAATATATTTCCAAATGCAGTACAACATATTATGAATTTTGATATCTTTAAATGAGAATTAGTATCCAAATCATATGAAAAATATAATCAATGAAAAACGCATATTACAAGACCCATGGCTCTAAAGAGGGATTAATGGTTGAACTCCACATGTTTCGCTGCAAAATAGAGCAGCTTCCTCAGGGGGTAAAGAGAGTTACAATAGAATAATAACGTACCCCAGGATGCAGATAAGATCCCATGATGAAAGGCAGAGAAAGCGTTGGTGCAAAATACTAATAAACAACCACTTATGAGACACCCCCACTCCAGGGCAATGGGGATACTCGGGACTGAGCCAGTAGTTGCGGTCCTTTTTCCGTTTGGGGGAAGTCGCGGCTGCGACCTGGCTCCGTGGCACTAGTGGTGTCATTTAATAAACGGATGCTGGGTTTTGATGACAGGGGATGGGAAAAGGGATATTTGTGACGCCACTGGTGCAGAGCCTCTGGGGACGATGACCGTCAGCTTGGAAGGTCCATGGCCACGGGTGGAGCTGGGCAGTGGATAGAGAGGTCAGTTCATTCTTGGCCGGTGTTCATTGGGCTCCCAGCACCTCTGTGTATCATGCGGCCTCTGCAGCCAGTGGGCGCCGCAAAGAAAAGTCTCACACACTTCTGTTGGATTTCTGTACCTTTTACTTCAACACACCAACCAGGCCGCCAGGTGCTTCCCTCTGCCAATCTCCGGTCCAGATGCTTCTCAAGAATCGAGACAGTGTCGTTGAGACCCCTAGGTGTTCCTTGCTCTCACGGTGTTTCCTACGCTGGTGGTACTCTCAGCGCCTCTAACTTGTGTTGCCTCTCTCATCAGCACCTCCACGTACAGAGCCCGGGTGCCGACAGCCACAGGCATTGATTGGCACCACTTCCTAGTGCCGCACCTTAGTACAGCTGCCTTCTCCGAGATGTGCCGGGTTTTTTTGCGTCACAGTTCCCTCTAAGACCTTATGGCCTCTGGTTTCAACGGTTCGGGCCTACAGCTGCCCCGACGTGTTCAGGGCCAGTCCCCTGTTCCGTCCACCAGCCCCTCTGTTCCACTGGCAGATATGGGCATACAGGTGATCTTAGTCTTCTTCTGCACCCCAAGGGCTCCTTCTCCCTTCCACACATTCCAGTTTTTCCCTCCCGGGACGAGCGTGACCGTGCTCCAGCCCGCAGGAGCTAACACCACACACCACCTTTCGACTCTCACTCCAACTTCTTATTCCTTCTCTGTCTTCCTCCTGACTCTCTACGTTCTACCCCGTGTCCCCCTCTCTGAAACTGAGCCCACCCTCTCTCGCCCACCCACCATCCCTGCCCATGGTCTTTCGTGTGCTTTGCAGCATGTGGGTTCTCGATTTCACCATCCCAACTGCAGAGTACAGGAGCACTAGTCTCCTGCTAATGGAGGAGTTCAGTACTCCCAGTTATGATCCATAAGTGAAGCGGTTCCTTTATATATTTTTATTATAAATGCACACAGATAAGGCTTGTATAAAGTATAAGGTGTTAGTCACAAAGGTAGGAAACTAATATGTGTGTCATTCGTGTGCATCCAAAGTACTAAGTAATGACTCTCCATCATAAATGATAAGTGTAAAGGCCCCATTACGTGGCACGACATCATTACCGATATCGCTTAAAAGTCACGGGTTTGGAGTCGTTCAAGTGACATCATTACGACCTCGTTGCATGTGACTCTGCAATGTTGTAACGATAAATCGTTGGATCGGGGATCGCAGGTTTGAGAACATGTTCTCAAATCAGACGATCCACAATCTGACAACCTGCTATATCGTTGTGTGTGACACCGCGATAATGATGGCGTTTACGACTTTGTCCATTCATAGCAATGAACAGGTATTGTTTGCTGGGTTGTGCGAACGATACCTGCTCACTACATAGTTGGTGAGTCGTCCACGATATCTAGATGTGTGACATCTCACCAATGATGTCAAAACGCAAACGACCGTGCACCCATGAGATCATTAGCGACATCGTTTCAACGTCGTGCCGTGTAACAGTACCTTGACAGTGTTATTCCATCAGCAATTTGAAACTGTGTCACCCCACTCCCCCCTTATTGTGGGGGCCTTCTGCACCCTGCAGTACAGTAAATTAGTACTTTGAACAGGTAAATATGGTCTTTTTTGTTGTGATATCTTTCTGAGAGAAACTGTTCTAGGCTAGTGTAATACAATGAGTTTACCTTGAAGATTCTGATTTGTCTTTCCCTGGGGATGTTGGTTCTTGCCTTTCCTTTGATTCAGATTTGGTAGCTTCACATTCCGAAGATTTATTTCGAGATTTCAAGCGACCCTGTCATATAAAAATATGAATAGTAATTATCAATTTCTAAGTACAAGACCAATTGAAAACATATTGTTCTTACTTAAGCGTAAAAAATAAACAAATCTCTCTGCTTAAAAGGAGACAGAATGATTATGCTTATTTTATAAAGCATTTTTCCTGCCATCACTTTGTTTTTTGCTGTAAACAAATCTGCTGAAGATACTCAACTTGTGCACATACCCTTAGACCCAATATAGGCCAAGTGGAACACCCGTGGTAAAGATGTGGTTAAACAACATGCAGTCAATAAAATGCTCTAAGGGTATTATTATCATTATTATTATTCATTATTATAGTGCCATTTATTCCATAGCACTTTACATGTTAGGTGCATACATAGGCAAGTACAATAAACACGAGCAATACAAGGCACATACAAGTAACGGTAGGAGGGCAAAGGTTCACAGTTTACAAGGGATGAGTGATGATACGCTAGGAGAGGGTGGAGCTGGCAGTTCAGTAGACTGAGGATCACTGCAGGTTGTAGGCTTGACAGAAGAGGTGTGTCTTCAGGTTCCTTTTGAAGGTTTCCATGGTGGGCGAGAGTCTGATGTGTTGGGGCAGAGAGTTCCAGAGTATAGGGCAAGCACGGAAGAAATCTTGTATGCGGTTGTGGGAAGAAGAGATAAGAGGGAAGTAGAGAAGGAGATCTTGAGAGGATCGCAGGTTGCATGCAGATCAGTACCGGGAGACCATGTCACAGATGTATGGAGGAGACAGGTTGTGGATGGCTTTGTATGACATAGTTAGGGTTTTGAACTGGAGCCTCTGGACAATAGAAAGCCAGTGAAGGGATTGGCAGAGAGGAGAGGCTGGGGAATAAAGGGGATACCGGTGGATTAGTCGGGCAGCAGAGTTTAGGATAGATTGGAGTGGTGCAAGGGTGCTAGAGGGGAGGCCAGAGAGTAGGAGGCTGCAATAGTCTAGGTGGGAGATGATGAGGGCATGCATGAGTGTTTTTGTGATTTCTTAGTCAAGGAATGTATGGATGCGGGAAATATTTTTGAGTTGCAGTTGGTTGGAGGTAGCAAGGGCTTGGATATGTGACTTGAATGAGAGGGCAGAATCGAGAATCACCCCGAGGCACCGAGCATGCGGGATTGGGGAAAGTGAGCAGCCATTGAATTTGATGGATAGGTCTGATGGAGAAGTAGAGTGAGATGGGGAAAACATGATGAATTCTGTTTTGTCCATGTTGTTTTAGAAAGCGAGCAGAAAAGAATGATGAAATAGCAGATAGACATTGTGGGATTTTGGTCAGTAAGGAGGTGATATTAGGTCCAGAGAGGTAGATCTGCGCATCATCAGCGTAGAGATGATACTACAAACCGTGTGATTCTATGAACTGATCCAGGCCAAAGCTGTAGATGGAGAAGAGTAGGGGTTCTAGAACTGAGCCTTGGGGAACACCAACAGACAGGGGGCGAGGTGAGGAGGTGGTGTGGGAGAAAGAGATACTGAAAGTCTGATGTGTTAGATGCAACGAGATCCAGGACAGGGCCAAGTCTGTGATGCCAAGAAATGAGAGAATCTGTAACAGGAGGGAATGGTCTACAGTGTCAAAGGCGGAAGACAGGTCGAGGAGAAGGAGGACAGAGTAGTGTCACTTTCTCTTGGTAGTTAGTAGGTCATTGGTAACATTAGTTAGGGCAGTTTAAGTAGAGTGATGCAGTCGGATGCCAGATTGTAACCTGTTAAAGAGGGAACAGGAGGAGAGGTGGGAGGACAGTTCAAGATGGACATGCTGTTCCAGCAGTTTTGAGGCATAAGTGAGCAGTGATATCGAGATATAGTTAGACACAGAGGATGGGTTGAGGGAGGGCTTTTTGAGGATGGGTGTGATTGAAGCATGATTGAAGGATGAGTGGAAGACACCGTTTGTAAGTAAATGGTTGAAGAGATGTGTTAGGGCTGGAATGAAAACTGTTGTGAATTCATTGGAGCTCCCTCCAGTGGTTGTTGCTGGTGATGTAGCTGACTGTGTGGGCTTCGCAGGTGATGGTGATGATTGGCAACCTGGTTGTTGGAGCATATAGTGGTTTGAAGTGGATCAATCCTTGCCAGTTGTCTTTGGTTCCTGGAGGAGTTCACATTGCTCTGGTTTCTTCTGTTCTGTGGAATTCTTTGCAAGCTAAGTGGATGTTGTTTTGATAATTCGTGGCACACTTTTGTGTGCTTAAGATTCTGCTTATGTTTTGTCTTATTCTGAGTTTGCAATTTAGTCTGTATATTTGTTTATCTGCTCTCAGTTAGGAAGTTTTCTTCCTAGGAATTTTACCATTCACTATTATCTGTTATTTCCAGTTCTGCTGGCATTTGATTTATAGAAGTCTGCAGATATAGAGGGCACCGAGTCTTAGTGACTCAGGGTAATTTTTGTACTATCTACTGTTGGTGGTTTTTTGATAGTGTTTTATACTGACCGCAATAGTATTCTATCCTGTCTTTCCTATATAGCTAGTTTGGCCTCTTGCTAAACCTTTTACTCTGCCTGTGTTTGTTTTTCTTGCTCTTGCTTCCCAGTAAATATCTGTGGGGGCTTGCTATTCTTTTGGGGTTCTGCTCTGAGGCAAGATAGCTTTTCCTACATCCATCTTTAGGAGCAGTTAGTTCTCCGGCTGTGCAGAGGTGTCTAGGTCTGGTTAGTTACATCCCACGGCTACTTCTAGTTGCGGTGTGTAGTCAGGGATTGCAGTCAGTACAGTTACCAACGACTTGGAATCTGAATGTTACTTCTGAGTCATCGGTTCATAACAGTACAACTGGCCAAAAGAGTTAAAATCGAGATACATGCATCTCAGAAGAAGGGAAGAGAAGTGTTGAGGCTGTTGTTTCTTTTTTCTTTCTTCCCTCTTTTTGTTTGGGTGACTGTGGAGTCTTGTGCAAGTATGAGTGTCCAGGAACTAGCTTCTCATTTAGACCAACTCGCTGCAAGGGTACACAGAATTTGTGAGTATATAGTTCAGACTCCAGTTTTGGAACCAAAAATTCCTACTCCAGATTTGTTTTATGGTGATGGGTCCAAATGTTTGAGTTTCAAAAATAATTGTAAACTATTTTTTACTCTGAGACCTCGGTCCCTGGTGATTCAGTTCAGCAGGTTAAAATAGTTATCTACCTGCTGTGGGGTGATCTGAAAGATTGGGAATTTTCTCTCACCTCTGGGGATCCGGTTTTACTTAATGTGGACACCTTTTTTCAGGCCTTAGGTTTAATTTATGATGAACCCGACTCTGTGGATCAAGCTGAGAATACCCTGTTGGCCCTGTCTCAGGGTCAGGAGGCGGCGGAATTGTATTGTCAGAAATTCAGGAAATGGTCTGTGCTGATTAAATGGAATGATGATGCTTTGGCAGCGCTTTTCAGAAAGGGTCTTTCTGACGCTGTTAAGGATGTTATGGTGGGGTTTCCTACGCTTGCAGGTTTGAACAATTCTATGTCTCTGGCCATTCAGATTGATCGGCGTCTGCGGGAGCGCCGAGCGACTCGCTCGGGATTGTCATCCTCAGAGCAGATTCATGAGCCGATGCAGTGTGATAGGATTCTATCTCGCACTGACCGACAAGGACTTAGACGCCGTAATAAGTTGTGTTTTTATTGTGGTGATGCTTCTCATGACATCTCTGTTTGTCCCAAGCGGGCACAGAGGATTGCTGATTCCTTTACCGTCAGTACTATAAAGCCAAAGTTCTTATTATCTGTGTCTTTGATTTGTTCCTTGTCATCATTTTCTGTTATGGCATTTGTGGATTCAGGTGCTGCTTTAAATTTGATGGATTTTAAGTTTGCTAGTCGTTGTGGCTTCCCTATGCAGCCGTTGCAGGACCCTATTCCTTTAAGGGGCATCGACGCTACACCTCTTGCGCAGAACAAACCTCAGTTTTGGACGCAGATGACAATGCGCATGGCACCAGCTCTTCAGGAGGATTGTCGATTTCTGGTTTTGCATAACCTGCATGACACCACCGTGCTGGGTTTTCCGTAGTTGCAGGTTCATAATCCTGTTTTGGATTGGAAGTCTATGTCCATAACTACCTGGGGTTGTAAGGGGGTACATGATGACATTTCCTTGATGTCCGCCCCAGGAGATTCCGGAGTTTCTGTCTGATTTTCAGGATATTTTGCTGAGCCCAAGTCCAGCTTTCTACCGCCACATCGGGTGTGTGATTGTGCTATTGATTTGGTGCCAGGCTGTACGTTTCCTAAAGGTCGACTTTTCACCTTGTCTGTGCCTGAACATGCTGCCATGCATATATAATATATATATATATATATATATATATATATATATATATATACAGTGCCTACAAGTAGTATTCAACCCCCTGCAGATTTAGGTGGTTTGATAAGATGCAAATAAGTTAGAGCCTTCAAACTGCAAACGAGAGTAGGATTTATTAACAGAAGCATAAATCTTACAAGCCAAAAAGTTATGTTGCTCAGTTGAATTTTTATAAATTTTAAACATAAAAGTGTGGGTCAGTTATTATTCAACCCCTAGGTTTAATATTTTGTGGAATAACCCTTGTTTGCAATTACAGCTAATAATCGTCTTTTAGAAGACCTGATCACGCCGGCACAGGTCTCTGGAGTTATCTTGGCCCACTCCTCCATGCAGATCTTCTCCAAGTTATCTAGGTTCTTGGGGTGTCTCATGTGGACTTTAATCTTGAGCTCCTTCCACAAGTTTTCAATTGGGTTAAGGTCAGGAGACTGACTAGGCCACTCCATCACCTTGATTTTTTCCCTCTTGAACCAGGCCTTGGTTTTCTTGGCTGTGTGCTTTGGGTCGTTGTCTTGTTGGAAGATGAAATTACGACCCATCTTAAGATCCTTGATGGAGGAGCGGAGGTTCTTGGCCAAAATCTCCAGGTAGGCCGTGCTATCCATCTTCCCATGGATGCGGACCAGATGGCCAGGCCCCTTGGCTGAGAAACAGCCCCACAGCATGATGCTGCCACCACCATGCTTGACTTTAGGGATGGTATTCTTGGGGTCGTATGCAGTGCCATCCAGTCTCCAAACGTCACGTGTGTGGTTGGCACCAAAGATCTCGATCTTGGTCTCATCAGACCATAGAACCTTGAACCAGTCTGTCTCAGAGTCCTCCAAGTGATCATGAGCAAACTGCAGACGAGCCTTGACATGACGCTTTGAAAGTAAAGGTACCTTACAGGCTTGTCTGGAATGGAGACCATTGCGGTGGAGTACGTTACTTATGGTATTGACTGAAACCAATGTCCCCACTGCCATGAGATCTTCCCGGAGCTCCTTCCTTGTTGTCCTTGAGTTAGCCTTGACTCTTCGGACAAGCCTGGCCTCGGCACGGGAGGAAACTTTCAAAGGTTGTCCAGGCCGTGGAAGGCTAACAGTAGTTCCATAAGCCTTCCACTTTCGGATGATGCTCCCAACAGTGGAGACAGGTAGGCCCAACTCCTTGGAAAGGGTTTTGTACCCCTTGCCAGCCTTGTGACCCTCCACGATCTTGTCTCTGATGGCCTTGGAATGCTCCTTTGTCTTTCCCATGTTGACCATGTATGAGTGCTGTTCACAAGTTTGGGGAGGGTCTTAAATAGTCAGAAAAGGCTGGCAAAAGAGATAATTAATCCACACATGTGAAGCTCATTGTTCTTTGTGCCTGAACTACTTCTTAATACTTTAGGGGGACCAAACAGAATGCTGGTGGTTTGAGGGGTTGAATAATAATTGACCCACACTTTTATGTTTAAAATTTATTAAAATTCAACTGAGCAACATAACTTTTTGGTTTGTAAGATTTATGCTTCTGTTAATAAATCCTACTCTCGTTTGCAGTTTGAAGGCTCTAACTTATTTGCATCTTATCAAACCACCTAAATCTGCAGGGGGTTGAATACTACTTGTAGGCACTGTATATATATATTAAGGATTCTTTGGAGAAGGGCCATATTCGCCCTTCCTCTTCGCCATTGGAGGCGGGGTTCTTTTTTGTTGAGAAGAAAAATGGTTCCCTGAGACCCTGTATTGATTATCGCCTCTTGAATAAGAACACGGTAAAGTTTCAGTACCCTCTGCCTTTGATTTCTGACTTATTTTCTAGGGTTAAGGGGGCATGTTGATTTACTAAAATTGACCTTAGGGGGGCCTACAATCTGGTTCGTATCAAGCAGGGACACGAATGGAAAACAGTGTTTAATACACCTGAAGGCCATTTTGAATACCTTGTGATGCCTTTTGGGTTGGCTAATGCTCCTTCCGTTTGTCAGTCCTTTATGCCGTATTTGGGGAGTTGATTGACAAGCTCACCGAAGTTTTGACACTTTTTTCTACCCCTTGCATCTAGCAGGTGGCTGCAGATTCTCCCAGGAGGTAACACATGCGTCCAGACACTGGTGCACAGTCCCCTGCAACCCATAACATGGGGCGGTTTGTGGCAACCAGGCGACCAGCCATGTTAACAAGGAGGGGCTGGTGGTGAATACAGACACATGGACACCATTAGGCCTCTGCCACTCACATCCAGGTGATACATAGTGTCTGAGCAGCCTATTGGTAACGCCCCCAGACCGGGCGGGCCGCTCAGCACTGAGGACATGCATCACTGTGACAAACACCCCCTAGAGGAAAACAACCTCAACTGCAATGGATAAAAAGATGCAAGTTGACACTATAATAAATGATGTAAGGTGTCAGTTTGGTATTATGGCGCCAGAATATCATAAGCTCGTGACCCATCGTCAAGGGCCCTTACACTCACGAGTACCTAGCCACATGTATAACACATGTATAATTTAGCTTTTAAGCAAAAATCACCGAATTGGTACTAAGAAATATATAGAAAAGCTCACCGAAGTTTTGACACTTTTTTCTACCCTTGCATTGACAAGTTTTTGATTGTGTATTTGGATGATATCCTGATTTTTTCTGACGTTTGGGATTCTCATGTGGATCAGGTCAGGTTGGTTTTTCGGATTCTGCGTGACAATGCTTTATATGTTAAGGGGTCTAAGTGTTGCTTTGGTGTCCAGAATGTTTCTTTTTTGGGCTTCATTTAGTTTCCTACTTCTATTGAGATGGATCTTGTTAAGGTTCAGGCTAATTATGATTGGGTTCAGCCCACGTCCGTGAAGGGCCTTCAGAAATTTTTGGGCTTTGCTAATTTTTATCGTCGGTTCATTGCCAATTTTTCCAGGGTGGTGAAGCCGTTGACCGATTTGACTAAGAAAGTTGCTGATGTGGAGCATTGTTCTCCTGCAGCCATTTTTGCCTTTCAGGAGCTTAAAAGATGGTTTACCTCTGCTCCAGTGTTGCGACAACTGGATGTTTCCCTGCTTCAGGTGGAAATTGATGCTTCTGAGATTGGTGCAGGGGCCGTCTTGTCTCAGAGGGATCCTGTTGGTTCCGCGATGCACCCTTGTGCCTTCTTTTCCCGTAAATTTTCACTGGCGGAACGCAATTATGATGTCTGCAATCGGGAGTTGCTGGCCATGAAGTTAGCATTTGAGGAGTGGCGTCATTGGCCGGATTGGGCTCAACATACTGTGGTTGTCTTGACTGATCACAAGAATCTGGTTTATCTCGAGCCTGCCAAGAGGCTGACTCCTAGGCAGGCTCGGTGGTCCTTGTTTTTTTGCTTGTTTTGATTTTGTGGTTTCTTATCTTCCTGGTTCTAAGGATGTTAAGGCCGATGCCTCTCTTGCAGGTTTTTGTCTGATTCTCTTGAACCTTTGAAGCTGGTCAGCATTCTGAAGGAGGGGGTTGTTCTTTCCACGGTTTCCCCGATTTACGGCTTGCTCTTCAGGAAATTCAGGCAGATAAGCCTGAGCGCTGCCCTGTGGGGAAATTGTTTGCTCCTGACTACTAGAGTGATTTTGGAGGTTCATTGTTCTGTGTTGGCTGGTCATCCTGGCATCTTTGGTACCCGTGATTTGGTTAGCCGATCTTTTTGGTAGCCCTATTTGTCCAGGGATGTGCGTTCCTTTGTGCAGGCCTGTGGGACTTGTGCACGGGCCAAGCCTTGTTGTTCTCATCCTAGTAGGTTGCTTTTACCCTTACCTGAGCGGCCGTGGATGCATATTTCTATGGATTTTGTTTCGGACCTTCCTGTTTTCCAGGGGATGACGGTTATCTGGATTGTTTGTTACCGGTTTTCTATGATGGTTCATTTTGTTCCTTTGGCTAAATTGCCTTCTTCTTCGGACTCAGTTCCATTGTTTTTTCAGCATGTTGTTCGTTTGCATGGTGTTCCGGAAAATATTGTGTCTGAGGCTGTGGTCACAGCTGACATGCGTTTTTTTAGTGCCTTTTAAAAACGCATGCTTTTTTACATTTGTTTTTCATGTCATCATGAGTTTTTTAAGGTGTGTCTGATGGCTCCCTGCATTTTTGGCTGCGTTTTGAAATCTGCACCCAAAAATAGTGCATGTACTATTTTTTGGTGCGTTTTGAAAAACGCATGCGTTTTTTTAACATGGGCTCCTATGGGAAACGCATGCGTTTTTGAATGGCACTAATTGTACATGCGTTTTTGCATGCGTTTCCCATAAGGCCCCATATTAAAAAACGCATGCGTTTTTGGAAAAGCACCAAAAACGCATGGGACTGTCACACATGCTTTTTGGCTATTAGGGCATGCGTTTTTTAACATGGGGGCCTATGGGTGCGTTTTTTACATGCGTCTCCAAAAACGCATGTGAAAAATGCTACTGTGACCCCAGCCTGACTGGGGTGCCCAGTTTGTTTCTTGGTTTTGGAAGTCTTTCTGTGCTAAGCTGGGTGTGGCTTTGTATTTTTCTTCTGCGTTTCATCAGCAGTCTAATGGTCAGACGGAGAGAATTAATCAGACTTTAGAGACTTATTTGAGATGCTTTGTGTCTGAGGATCAGGATGATTGGGTCGCCTTTTTGCCTTTGGCCGAGTTTGCGCTTAATAACCGGGTGAGTTCGGCTACGTTGGTTTCGCCCTTCTTTTGTAATTTTGGTTTTCATCCTCGTTTTTCCTTGGGGCAGGTTGTGCCTTCTGCCTGTCCGGGTGTAGATTCTGTGGTTGAGCGGTTGCAGCAGATTTGGGATTGTGCGGTTGCCAACTTACATCTTTCTCAGGAAACTGCTCAGCGTTTTGCTAACCGTAATCGGTGAGTTGGTTCTCAGCTTCGTGTTGGTGATTTAGTTTGGTTGTCCTCTCGCCATATTCCTTTGAAGGTTTCTTCTCCTAAATTTAAGCCTTGGTTCATTGGTCCGTACACGATTTCAGAAGTTATTAATCCTGTCTCCTTCCGGTTTGCGCTTCCAAGCTCTTTTGCGATTCATGATGTTTTTCATAAGTCCTTGTTGAGGCGCTTGTTGAGACGATTTTGGATTCTCATCTTTCGAGATGGAGGCTCAGGTACCTTGCTAAATGGCAGGGTTATGGCCAGGAGGATAATTCTTGGACATATGAGGGCTTGTTTTTTGCGGGATGAATTGAACTTTTTAATGAAATTATTTATTTAACCATATAGTGTTCAGGAAAATGGGAAAAAATTCTAAGTGTGGTGAAATTGCGAATAAATGTGCAATTACATATTTGTTTTTTGGATTATTTTATTCGCCATGTTCACTATATGGTAAAACTATCATGTCAGTATGATGCCTTGGGTCAGTTCGAGTATGTAGATACCAAACATGCACACTTTTACTTTTATCTAAGTGGGGAAAAAATTAAGACTTTTTAAAGAAAATGAAATTGCCCATTGCGCCATTTTTCGTGACTCATAGCATTTTTATTTTTCAGGAACTGGGGCTATGTGACAGCTTAGTTTTTGCAGCTTGAGTGAGCCTAAAAATTTGAACAACAGTGTGTTGGATCAAGGGTGTGCCTCGACCCCTCATCGGGGAAGGGCCATGCCAGAGGCGCGAAAATACTTGCCTGCCCCTATTGTCATCAAAAAACCAAGGGGGCAGGCCAAAGATCAAAGTACCCCTGCCAGAGACTTTAAAAAGCAGCAAGGAGGGCGCTGCCGAAAAACCACACAGAACTGGTACAGTCTATGGGTCGGGTACGATGACGACCACAAGACTGAGCGACCTGTTGAAAGAAGTGGAGGAGGAAGACTGAGCTGCAACTGGGGAGACAGGGGCAGTCTCCCTCCTTACCAACAAGGGGGATGCGGCCTTCTGGAGAACAGCTTTCCAAGACCTGAGAGTCCAGCATGGCGAGGCCGTCGAGTGAACCATCAGGCACTGGAGCGCCTATGTCGCCCTGGAACTGTCCCACAGGACAACGCAAAGAGAGTCCAGCAACCAAGAGCTGGAACAGGGAGTGAGAGACTGGTCCGTGGTTGACCACCTGATTACCAGGGAGGACCCTTCTGCTGAGGCATCACCCGTCGCCAGTGCAGAAGTCGGGGCATCCGGGCCTCGCGAAGAGCCAGATGACCCTGAGGTCCTAGCCGATGATGAGGGAGAAACAGCCAGAGCAGAGCCTGAAAACCCGGAGGAGGAAGCTGCCGAGCCAGATGTCCCCAAGGAGCCCGAGAGAAAGTCCGAGGTAGAAGCTGTCCGAGAGCAGCCGTCCAGCCAGTCAGGCTCCGAGGAGGAGGACCTCGAGGAGGGCGATCCAGAGGACAATGTCGAGGAAGTCGGGGCATCCAGACCCTGCACAGCAAGGCGGAGTAACTACGAGCACCGGCCGGGAGTTGTGTTCAGCCAAGCACCACCCCGGGTCCCATCGATGCGCAACCGGACTACGCCCGAGAGCACTACCTGGTCGACCAGGCGGTGCGACAGTGCTATCGCGAAGAGATGTGGGCAAGGGAGCTTGAAAACTTGCAGGCCCAAGCCCAGGCGCCTCTCCAGCCATCAGTACCCCTAGAGAACCGACGATAAGGTACTTTTACTAGTTTTAACCTGGAGAGCGGGTGGGGGTTTGTCCGGGAGCAGGGTCTCCATGAGGAAGTGTTTGTTTGATGCTGAGATCTTGAATCCCACCTCCCAAGGGGCAACCCAGATCGGGACCTTTATCGTGATGACCGGGTTAGCTATGAAAGACATGCAGGGCCCCGTGGCTGGTACGCCTTGTGGGTACACAAGTTGTAAGAACTAAATCAGTAAAAACTGGTTGAGTATATAGTTACCAATGCCTATAGAACTCATGAACGCTAATGAGAACTTTGTTTTGTGTTGAGCCTGGACTGTGAAACTTTAAGCCAGAGACTCTGATGTGTGATAATGTGCCTTTAAGCAGCTCAGTGGTAATAGAGATACTGTCAAGAGTGCAAGGAAGATTACCATTGGGACTGCAAGTCTGTACCGGCCCCGTTAGGCCAATACAGGGATTTTTATGTAATCACCGTAAAATCCTTTTCTCCTAGCTCATCATTGGGGGACACAGGACCATGGGTGTATGCTTTTCTGCCACTAGGAGGTGACACTAAGTAGAGATTAAAATTGAGCCCTCCTTCCTGCAGTATACACCCGAGCGTGGGCGTAGATATTCAGTTTAGTACTAAAGCAGTAGGAGAGCTGGTAATAAGGTACAAATGGTGTAAGGTGCAATGCTGTGCTCATTAGGTACACTTTGCATATAGCGGTGTGCTGTGAGTGTGGATACGTTAAAGGGTGGGTGCTGTGTCCCCAATGAGCAAGGATTTTATGGTGAGTACACAAAAATCCCTGTTTCTCCTTCGCATCATTGGGAGACACAGGACCATGGGACGTCCTAAAGCAGTCTCTGGGTGGGGATTTAACAGTGGTGGACGGGCATCATACGCTAGCTGGTTACAGATGCGCAACCGCTGCCTGTAAGATCTTCCTACCTAGGCTTGCATCAGCAGAGGCCTGGGTGTGGATGTTGTAGTGTTTGGTGAATGTATATAGGCTGGTCCAGGTTGCAGCTTTGCAGTCTTGAGCCGCCAAAGCTTGGTGGCGAATGGTCCATGAGGCGCCTACTGACCGAGTCGAGTGTGTCTTGATTCCTTCTGGGATTGGCATTCCCCTGATGCGGTAAACTTCCTGGATCGTGGAACAGATCCATCATGCCAATGTGGATTTGGATGCAGCCATTCCCTTTCTAGGACCCTTGGGTATGACGAACAGCGTTTCTGTTTTGCGGAAAGGGGCTGTTCGGGAGATGTAATGTCTGAGGGCCCTTACCAGGTCCAAGGTATGGAGTTGCTTTTCCATCCGGTGTATTGGAGTTGGGCAGAAGGAGGGGAGGACGATGTCCTCATTAAGATGGAATTGAGATACCACTTTGAGAGGGAGAAGGGCGTAGGACGACTTTATCCTTATGGAAGGATAAGTAGGGGGGGCCGACAGGATAGGGCGGCCAGCTCGGACACGCGCCTAAACGATGTAATAGAGACGAGGAAGGCGACCTTGTGCGAGAGATGGGTTAGAGGAACCTCTTTCAGGGGTTTGAACGGCGTGTCTTGGAGCACGTCGAGGACTAAGTTTAGGTCCCAGACTGCCACGGGCGTCCTATAGGGGGGTCGTGTGTGGGAGACCCTTGAATGAATGTTTTGACTTGTGATTTTGACGCAATCCTGTGTTGGAGAAGAATACTTAAGGCTGAAATTTGACCTTTGATGGAGTTCGGTGCTAGGCCCGCATCGAGGCCATTCTGGAGGAACTCCAGGATCGAGGGGATGGCGAAGAGGAGTGGGTTATGGTTGCGATCTTCGCACCACTTGAAATAGGTTTTCCAGGTGCGGTAGTAGATGCGTGAGGATGATGTTTTTCGGGCATTGATCATGGTGGTTATGACCTTAGGTGTAAACCCTGCTGGGTCAGGACCCAGGATTCAATTGCCATGGCGTTAAAGACAGGACTCCCGCGTTCTGGTGGTAGAAGGGGCCCTGGGACAGGAGGTCCGGCCTGTTTGGGAGTGGCCAGGGCGCGTCGGTGAGTAGCTGTGCTGTACTAGCTCTGCGTACCATGGCCGCCGTGGCCAGTCTAGGGCAATGAGGATTATTTGCGCCCTTTCTGCCTTGACCTTCCTGATCACTCGAGGGATTAGGGGGAGTGGCGGGAAGATGTACGGAAGCTGGAATTAGCGCCAGGAGAGGACAAGGGAATCCACTCCTAGGGCCAGTGGGTCCCGGGATCTGGCCACGAACGCCGGGACTTTTGCATTCGTTCTTGATGCCATGAGGTCCACGTCGGGCGTTCCCCAGCGTTGGCAGATCTGTTAGAAAACTTCCGGGTGTAGGGACCATTCTCCTGAGGCCAGTCCTTGGCGGCTTAGGAAGTCCGCTGCCCAGTTGTCCACTCCTGAGATGTGACTGCTGATATGATTGACCGGGTTCTTTCGGTCCATTGTAGGATGTGTTCTACTTCGTGCATTGCTGACTTGTTGCGCGTGCCGCCTTTGTGATTTATATACGCCACGGCCGTGGCATTGTCCGATTGAATGCGGATGGGGCGACCAGCTAGGAGATGATGGAAGTGTTGGAGTGCTAGGCGAATTGCTCGCAGCTCTAAGATGTTGATTGGGAGGCGTGACTCTTGGGGTGTCCAGCGACCGTGAGCCGTGTGCTGAAGGTAGACGGCCCCCCAGCCGAGTAGGCTGGCGTCAGTGGTTACGATCAGCCACTGAAGTGGAAGGAAGGATCTTCCTTGCGAGAGAGATGATGGCTGTGTCCACCATTTGAGCGTTTTTTTTACTTTGGCGGATAGGCGGTGTTTTCGGTTGAAGCTGAAGGGGCTTTTGTCCCAGGCCGAGAGGAGGGAGAGCTGCAGGGCTCGGAGATGTAGCTGGGCAAAGGGGACTGCCTCCATTGCGGCCACCATTTTTCCCAGGACACTCATGCCAAAGCGTATGGACTGGGGGGAGCGGCTGAGAAGAACCTACACGCCTTTTTGGATTGCTGTGGCTTTGTCCTGAGGGAGTATGACCAGCCCTCTTGCGGTGTCTAGAATCATACCGAGGAAGGTGACTATTTGGGCCGGTTTTGGGGATGACTTTTCTAGGTTTATGAGCCATCCTAGGCGGGAGAGAGTGTCCGTTATGATTCTGACGCTGTCGAGGGATGCCTGGAATGATGGTCCCTTGATCATCAGATCGTCTAAGTACGGTAAGATGACGACTGCTCGTGTGTGCAGGATGGTCATGACGGCCGCCATGACCTTTGTGAAGACTCTGGGTGAAGTTGCCAAGCCGAAGGGCAGGGCGACGAACTGGAAGTGGCGTTTTGTACCGCGAACCGCAGGTATCTTTGGTGGGGTGGAAAGACGGGGATGTGGAGATACGCGTCTTGTATGTCGATGGTTGTTAGGAATTCTCCTTTCTCTAAGGACGCAATTACTGAGGATAGGGATTCCATTATGAAATGCCGAACTTTTACAAACTTGTTGAGAAGTTTGAGGTCCAGGATGGGGCGCACTGACCCGTCCTTTTTTGGAACGACAAACAGGTTTGAGTGGTAGCCCTTGAACTGTTCATCTACTGGTACCGGTTTTATGACGCCGGCTTTCAGCAGGGAGTTGATGGCGTCGAGGAGCGGTTGGGTGTTTCCCTTTGGGGGGCGGGATAGGAAAAAGCAATTTGGGGGCTGGGATGTGAATTCTATCTTGTAGCCGGATGACACCAGTTCTCTGACCCAATTATCGTGTACAACGTTGAGCCATGAGTGGCGGAAGAGCTGAAGGCGTCCGCCTGTTATGCTGGTGTTGGGCGGTTGTGGGAGGGAGTCATGTGTTAAGTTTTTTGTGGCCTCCCGCCTTTAAACTGAGTTTGTTTAGGGCGGGTCTTCCATGTTTGGTTGGTCTTAAAGGACTGTGGATAGCTATTGACACCACGGGTCGGCCGACCTGCGTTAGTGCTGGCATTAGAGCTGGACCACCTCGGTGATCCTTGGGAGGCTTGGGAACGTGTGTGAGACTGTGGGCCGCGAAAGGGCCGCTTGAACCTCTGCTGGGGGAGAAACTTGCTTTTGCCCCTGTAGTTTCAGAGATGAGTTGGTCGCGTTTTTCGCCAAATAGGCGACCTCCCTGGTACGGTAGATTTATGAGTGACCTTTTTGATGCTGGATCGGCATGCCAGCCCCTAAGCCACAGAGTTTGGTGCATTGAGATTGCGTTTGCTTCAGCCAGTGCGGCGCAGTTGGCTGCGTCTTTGGATGCTAGCAGGAAGTAGTGGTGTGCTTTTGCCAGCAAATCAAGTTGGTCTGCTGGGTTCTGGTCAGGGTGTTGCAGCATCTGCTGAACGACCTGGATCCAGGATTCCGCTGCTCTGGCCACCCATGCTATGGCGAACAAGGTTGAGAGAGCTGCCCCTGAGGCCTCAAAGATTGAGCGCGCTAGACTGCCAAGCTGGCGGTCAATGGGGTCTTTGATAGACGAGTTATCTGAGATGGTGAGTAGGGTTTTGTTAGCTAGACGCGACACTGGGGGGTCTACGGCTGGTGATTCAGCCCATTTTTTGGGTTGGTCTGGGGCAAATTAATATTTAGCTTCAATGGCCTTGCGGCCTGCGAAGCGTTTGTCGGGCCGGTCCCAGTGTCGTTGTACAAAGCCGGCGATCTCCTCAGGGTTAGAGAAGACCCGGCGAGGGCGTTTAGCTTTTGAGAACAAGAGACTGCGCTCTGGCGTGGTGACGCACTCGTCTTTGATATCCTGTGTCATGTTAACAGCTTCGATGAGGCTGTCAACCAGTGTCTGGATGTCCGTGGTCTCACTCTCGTAGGGTGTGTCCGGGTCTGATAGTTCACCCTCAGAGTGTGACTCGGACTGTTGACGGGGTGAAGGGGAGCGAGACCTGTCACTTGATGATGCATTGGGAGATTGTTCTTGGGACGGCCTGGTATTAGACCATTTTTTAGTGGTTAGAGAGTCCGTGGGCTGCTCCCTGCTGGAGTGGGAGCAGTAACGTTTATGAGTGTTGGTTGCCTGAGACTCAGACTGGGCTTGCAGCATTTGGACTATGGAGTCCATCCGTTGCGACAGTATTATACCCTATGGAGGAATGTCGGGCACGCTGGGACCCGGCGTCAAAGGTAGCCTCTATGGGACTTTCATGTTCACAGACCTTACAAAATTGTGACCAATGCTTGCGTGGGAGCGTGGTCTGGCATCTAGTGCATGATGCCTTGTTCCCTGCGCTGCTTTTGCTTTCGTCCTTGGACGGTTTTGGATCTGCCATTGTGTACCAGATTACTGTCAGCAATGGCACTGCGGTGTCCTAACTGGCTTGTAATGGGGGCAGGGGTGAGTAACTGCAGGAAATAGGGTCTCCTATGGAGCTTACCCGGATCCTGTGTCCCCTGCTATGTCGTCCGTGAGGTGCTGAGGTCTTTTCCTAGAAGAGGCATCGGAACAAAAGGACTGTGACCTGAATGTGTCCCTCGGTAGTATGTGGGCTTTGTGTGGCCTCCCCTGTGAGGGGCTAAGCCCACTCTACTTCAGCATGTCTCCATGGGAAATAGATAGGTATCAGCCCCAGGTGTATTACCTGAGGGCTGTACCTTTGTACAGTTGCAGTGTGTTAGCTGCTTTGTTCAATTTTCGTGCCGGTTTTGGGGCGTGTTTGTGGGCTGTGGCCTTGTATAGGCTCTAACTTGGTGCTTATTGAGCTGCTGTGGGCGTGGGCTTGTGCCTGCGCTTGATTTTACTGGCTGGAGCGGTTTCTGCGGTGCTCAGCCAATGACTGCAGCCTGGCCCTGAGTGGCACGCTCAGTGGGCAATGGGAGCGCGGCTTGTCGTGTCATCGCGCCCGCCCCTATGATGTGGGCGGTGACGTGCACGCGCTCGCGGCCAATGAGCTGGGGCTGTGGGTGGCGCAGGAGTGTAGGCCCAGACCGGGGCCTCGATTAATTGTGGCCCGGGAGCGCCCCCTGTGGTTGGTGCGGCTCCTGGGCTGTGCGCGCACCCCTACTTACCGGCGCTGCGCGTCTCAGCTTGGGGCCGCACCGTTGGAGACATCTGGGGGTCCGTGGGATCTTCCTAGGACACTGAGGGTCCTGCAGCCACTGCTGCACCAGAGCCCTTAGGGTGGCTTGGTGAGCAGAATGTGCTGCTTTTTGTGATTCCACACCTTCCTCCTTTGCTGGAGGAGGTGAGAATAGACATGTATCCATTGCTTTACTTGGTGCCCTCTGGGCCCAGTGCATCCCCCTTACCTGCGGGGTATGGCATGGTGGCCTATGTGTGCCAGTGGCTAGTGCATCTCCCTGTCCTGCAGGAGGGTGCAAGTATGCGTGACGGCTACTGGTGGCTCCGTGCCAGGAGAGCGGGGTCCCTTTATGAGGATCTGTCCCCGTGAGCTGCCCTTGTCTTCCGTGCTAGTAAAAATTAGGTGAAATGAGGTATGTGTGAATATCTACACCCAAGCTCGGGTGTATACTGCAGGAAGGAGGGCTCAATTTTAATCTCTACTTAGTGTCGCCTCCTAGTGGCAGAAAAGCATACACCCATGGTCCTGTGTCCCCCAATGATGCGAAGGAGAAATAAGTTATAATGTTTTGCAACATTTAAGAGGAAGTACCTCCAGGACGGGATGAATGTTATTATTAAAACTGTTATTTATTGTTGTGTCAAAAAGCAAAGAAAAACTGAACTCTGTACTGGGTATAGGATCACTCACGGACAAGTGAGTTCAACCAGAGAGGGAATGTGACACCCCACTGGTCGGTGCGCCACGAAGGGGTACAGCATCCAGACCTGTGTTTGTGGTATCCCGGTGGCCAGTGGATGAGGGAGGTTTGCATGTGGCTTTCACCTATGCATTCACACACTTAGAGGCAGGGGACCAATTGGCTAAACCCGTAACCAGGGTAACCGGTCCCGGTGTGAGGTTATATAAGTGGGTAGTGAAGAGCGGGAAAAGAGAGAAGAGAATAGACGTTCGTGAGAGAGGGTGCCTAAGAGGGGTGACCAGGACAAAAAAAGGGGATCCTTGGGTGTAAGCTAACACCTGGCGCAAGACCGTCCTGATAACCGGTCTGGGGGTAGCCCGGGCCATTAACTGAGAACTGGCTCTAAGTGCGGTGCAGGAAAGTTCAGCCCTGAGCCGCCAACCTGGAGGGCCTTGGGCAATCAAACAGCCACTACCCGGTCCAAAGCACATCCCCACCAGGGACTCTGTCCAGGGTTTTGAGCCCCTTAGAGAAGGGTGAACTCTATGAAGACTGTCGGCCTGGTGTAGAACAAGAGGCTCTGTGCAGGGCCGTGCTAAGGAAGTAAGGAGAAGCACAGAGAGAGAGAAAGAGGGGACACAGAGAAAAACAGGAAGGAACACCGTTGAAAGCCACAGAAAGACACCCCATCCACTGGCAACTACTCAGGCCAGCTTCCGGTGACTGTGTACCTGTAAATTGCTTGGAGGACATCAGTAAACCTGTACAAAGCGAATACAATGTGTGGTGTCTTATTTCATAACTGCCCCGGGGACCCCTCTCCACCTACGGGGAACATCACCATCAGGCTGCCCATCTATCCTTTTCCGGAGGTCTGCATCAGCGCTGGTGCATTCACCAGTCACAGTAGGTGGCATCATGAACATTGCATTTTTATTATTCTATCTACCACATTTTTCAGCGACCACCAGGGCCACAGCCCGGGCACCGGCCACCAGTGAAAGCACCCATTGCAAATGCCAGGGATCTGAGTACCCCAAGGCTCTGGGGTGGATCAGCTTCAAAGAGCGTCTCTCCCTGGAAGAGTGGATGTGAATGGATGTTTGTGTCTCTGTATGTGTGGTTGATCCCAGAATGTATAGACTCTTGGTGTGTATATATATCTGTGTATGCTCGGTGTCTACATACATGTGAGCTATGTGTCTATATACAGTTAGGGCCAGAAATATTTGGACAGTGACACAAGTTTTGTTATTTTAGCTGTTTACAAAAACATGTTCAGAAATACAATTATATATATAATATGGGCTGAAAGTGCACACTCCCAGCTGCAATATGAGAGTTTCCACATCCAAATCGGAGAAATGGTTTAGGAATTATAGCTCTATAATGCATAGCCTCCTCTTTTTCAAGGGACCAAAAGTAATTGGACAATGGACTCTAAGGGCTGCAATTAACTCTGACGGCGTCTCCCTCGTTAACCTGTAATCAATGAAGTAGTTAAAAGGTCAGGGGTGGATTCCAGGTGTCTGGTTTTGCATTTGGAAGCTGTTGCTGTGACCAGACAACATGCGGTCAAAGGAACTCTCAATTGAGGTGAAGCAGAACATCCTGACGCTGAAAAAAAAGAAAAAATCCATCAGAGAGATAGTAGACATGCTTGGAGTAGCAAAATCAACAGTTGGGTACATTCTGAGACAAAAGGAATTGACTGGTGAGCTTGGGAACTCTAAAAGGCCTGGGCGTCCACGGATGACAACAGTGGTGGATGATCGCCGCATACTTTATTTGGTGAAGATGAACCCGTTCACAACATCAACTGAAGTCCAGAACACTCTCAGTGAAGTAGGTGTATCTGTCTCTAAGTCAACAGTAAAGAGAAGACTCCATGACAGTAAATACAAAGGGTTCACATCTAGATGCAAACCATTCATCAATTCCAAAAATAGACAGGCCAGAGTTAAATTTGCTGAAAAACACCTCAAGAAGCCAGCTCAGTTCTGGAAAAGTATTCTATGGACAGATGAGACAAAGATCAACCTGTACCAGAATGATGGGAAGAAAAGTTTGGAGAAGAAAGGGAACGGCACATGATCCAAGGCACACCACATCCTCTGTAAAACATGGTGGAGGCAACGTGATGGCATGGGCATGCATGGCTTTCAATGGCACTGGGTCACTTGTGTTTATTGATGACATAACAGCAGACAAGAGTAGCCGGATGAATTCTGAAGTGTACCGGGATATACTTTCAGCCCAGATTCAGCCAAATGCTGCAAAGTTGATTGGACGGCGCTTCATAGTACAGATGGACAATGACCCCAAGCATACAGCCAAAGCTACCCAGGAGTTCATGAGTGCAAAAAAGTGGAACATTCTGCAATGGCCAAGTCAATCACCAGATCTTAACCCAATTGAGCATGCATTTCACTTGCTCAAATCCAGACTTAAGATGGAAAGACCCACAAACAAGCAAGACCTGAAGGCTGCGGCTGTAAAGGCCTGGCAAAGCATTAAGAAGGAGGAAACCCAGCGTTTGGTGATGTCCATGGGTTCCAGACTTAAGGCAGTGATTGCCTCCAAAGGATTCGCAACAAAATATTGAAAATAAAAATATTTTGTTTGGGTTATGTTTATTTGTCCAATTTCTGGCCCTAACTGTACATATATCCTCTGAATTGTAAAGTGCTGTGTAATATGTTGGCGCTATATAAATAAAATTATTATTATTATTATTATTATTAAATGAACCAGAGAATAGGCCACTAGCAAAGACTAGGCAAACTCGAAGTACAAATAACCTACCGTATATACTCGTGTATAAGCCGACCCGTGTATAAGCCAACCCCCCTACTTTTGCCCCCAAAAGCTGGGAAACTTATTGACTCGAGTATAAGCCTAGGGGAAAATGAAGCAGACTCATCACGGTATACAGCCCCTCTCATCATGATAAATGGACTCCTGTTACTGGTATATAATCCCCCAAAACTGGTATATAGGACCTCCATCACTGGTATACAGTTACATAGTAACATAGTAACATAGTAACATAGTTTTTAAGGTTGAAGGAAGACTTTAAGTCTAGCAGCATTTCCCTGTCCGCTCGGCTTAACCAGACACTAGGCAGCCTTGTGTGTGACCTGGTTACCACGATCAACATTGGGTAACCAGGGGCTGCGTCACCAGGAATCGGCGGTGCTCACCCATCTCCGCTTCACTGGTAAATGCTAAGTATTTAGCGGAGACCTACTAAATACTAGCAGAGAAGATACGTGAACATGGCCTAATAACAAACACACCAGGGTAGTGCAAACCAATAATATATATCACTGTGCTAATAAGTGTGCATATTCACTAAAATTAACAAATGTGCAAGTGAACCAAAACTGGCTCAAAGACCAAAAAACAAAGTGCAACCCTGATATGTGTCTAAGCGATGAAAGCTACACCTAATTTTTGTGTGACCCACACCTATGTGAAAATTACGTGAAAAACGTGTCTAAAAGTAAATCATGTTAATATAAACAACCCATGTGGGACCTTGACCCATTCATCTAATTCCCATATGACTAAATATTCAGTATAAGTGGGGTCCACTTTCCTGTAAGGAAGGGGACTGTGACCAACTGCTGCTGCCGGTATATAAGTATACTCAAAACTTCAACCAGAAGAGGGGCTCCTAACAAGGGGTTAAACTAAAACATAGAGGAAACACAATGTTATGGATATCCCTGGAGGCACCGACGGGTGCCGCAGGTTACCTTCTGTAGAGCACCTTCCCTCATTTACACGCCGCTACCTCGCGGTGTTTTGACGGTACAAGATACAATTGTCTCCGACACCCGGTGATTTCTAACCTTCCGTAGCGGCGTGTAAAGGTACCTTAAGAAAAGCTAAAAGCCTGTAACCAAACAAAGGTGTGTATCAACTGTACAAAATACACATTGAGGATAAAATATAGGTTCTCAATCCAAGCACATACTTCGGCTGGACAAGTGCCCTGCAACTATGGCGCCTCGGTTGGTAATATAATTACCGTTCCTAAGTGGATGCGGGGGTCACCCTGACGTTTTTCTCCTTTACGGTCTTCTTCCAGAGGGTTTATTATTATTATTATTAATAGTAGTAGTAGTATATGGGGCTGGGTGTACACATTTTTGGCCCCATAGGGTTTAATGGAAAAATATGCAAAATCGCATGCAAAAACGTATGCCTTTTTTAGTAAATGCAAAAACGCATGCATTTTTGCAAACGCAGCCCAAAACGTTTTCTGTAACATTTTGGGCTGCGTTTGCAAAAAATGACATGCGTTATTGCATGCGTTTCCATTAAACCCTATAGGGCCAAAAACGCATGTGTTTTTAGCGGTAAAAACACATAGAAACGCAAATGAAGACAAATGCAACCCAGCATTAGATGTGCAACAGGCCTTTGTGTTTGTGTATGAGCTTGGTGTATAAATATGTGTGTGCTATATGTATGCAAAATACAATGTATCACATACTGTGTATGTAACATCCAAATTTATTTATAACTCTGGCAGCGCAGACAAGAGTTCATAGGTATAAACATGTCCCCAATCACCCAACAAACAATAAAATGCTACTCATTCATCATATGATTGGATTGTTTATGATGGAATAAAACTCATGTAAAGAGCAGAAGTGCAGCTGATAACATGATACTGTATGGACAGATTAATTTACTGGTGATTGTTATGAACGTTTAAGCCCACCAGTCTTCCTCATTCTGTGTATAGAGGCAGGAAACAAGCTCTGAAGGACATAATATTGTGAATCACGCTCAATTACCAATCTTAACTCAGCACATGTAAACCATGTTCCAAATTATTATGCAAATTATAATTTCCCGAGACGCAGCCTGAACACAGGCTGCGTAGCGGGAGAACGCGGCACCTAGCAACACGCTATGTTCCCTGGATACCAGCTACACAGCGGGCTGCAGGGAGTGCGATTTGCACCACGCACAGGGAAATGCATCATGCTGCGTTTCCCTATGCGTGGTGCATGTGTGGTGCAAATCATACTCCCTACAGCCTGCTGTGTAGCTGGTATCTAGGGAACACAGCAGGTTGCTAGGTGCCACATTCTCCCAATACGCAGCCTGTGTTCAGGCTGCGTCTCGGGAAAAGATTCTACGTTTTTGCGCTTGCGTTAAGGGCTGACGCAAGTGTGACCCTAGCCATACCTGCGATAATTAGTTGGGCAGGTGAGCCCAATAAAAGGAAAACTGGATGTTCCACAATATTGAGCAGGCCACAGTTTTCAAGTAACATGGGAAAGAAAAAGAACCTCTCTGCTGCTGAAAAGCAACAAATAGTGCAATGCCTTGGGCAAGGGATGAAAACTTTAGATATTGCACGAAAACTTAAGCGTGATCATCGTACTGTGGAGAGATTTGGGGCTGATTCTTAGCACAGATGTGTTTGTGCAGATAAAGGCAGAATGAGGAAGGTTTTTGCCAGGCAAGTTCATCGGATTAAGAGAGCAGCTGTAAAAAAGGCCTTACAAACCAGCAAACAGATATTTGAAGCTGCTGGTGCCTCTGGAGTCCCTCAAACCTCAAGGTGTAGGATCCTTCAAAGGCTTGCTGTGGTGCATAAACCTACTATTCGGCCACCCCTAAACAGTGCTCACAAGCAGAAATCATTGCGGTGGGCCCAGACATACATGAAGACTAATTTTCAAACAGTCTTGTTTATTAATGAGTGCAGAGCAACCCTGGGTGGTCCAGATGGATGGAGTAGTGGATGGTTGGTGGATGGCCACCATGTCCCAACAAGGCTGCGACATCATCAAGGAGGTGGAGGAGTTATGTTTTGGGCCGGAATCATTGGGAAACAGCTGATAGGCCCCTTTAAGGTTCCTGAAGGTGTGAAAATGACTTATTCAAAGTATATAGAGTTTCTGACTGAGAACTTTCTTCCATGGTACAAAAAGCAAAAAACGTCCTTTCAGGAGCAAAATCATCCTCATGCATATCAATGCACCATCTCATGCTGCAAACAATACCTCTGTGTCATTGGCTGCTATGTGCATAAAAGGAGATAAACTCAACCCTATAGAGAACCTTTGGAGTATAATCAAGCAAACGATTTATGATGGTGGGAGGCAGTTCACATCAAAACAGCAGCTCTGGGAGGCTATTCTGACATCATGCAAAGAAATACAAGCAGAAACTCTCCAGAAACTCACAAGTTCAATAGCTGGAAGAACTGGGAAGGTGATATCAAAGTAGGGTTCCTATGTTAACATGTAACTTGGCCTGTTAGGATGCTTTGGAGGTAAATAGCTTTTTATTTCAGTGAATGTGACCTCCTAATGCTACAAATTCAACAAATGAGAATTTTCAGTTCTTTCAAACATATCAAATGTTTAGAAACTCTACTGTGCCTAATAATTTGGAACAGTGCATTTAGACATTTTTAATTTTGAAGATTATACTGTTATCATTGGGAGGTTTCTTCAATAAAATTTGATCTATACTCTAACGGGTGATGACTTTTATTACACTGACTGTCATTTGCACCGACCATTTAGGAAAATCAGAGAAAAAGAAGATTTACATAATAATTTGGAACATGGTGTAAATGTAACCTAAATCTTTGAGTGTATTGGTGCAATATGTCAGCATTTAGAACCCCACTTTGAACTTTTGCCCAGGGACCCACTTGTCTAACACTAGCCCTGTATATACCTCTAAACATTGAAGTTGCAACATAATAATTCCATATATAAACATAGGAAAGAGATAAACACATAAATACTACATAAACACTCTATGTACATTTGTGTAAAGTGAATAGAAATTTCCCAGTCATGTCAAGGACGTACATTGTATAAGGTTCATTAATACAGTTGTGAAATACTACTTGGGCAGCGTGACATAAATTCACCTCTTGCAGATTTTACAAGAATTTAAAGGCACAAATATGCATATGTGTATGTTGATATTCTGTTAAGCCTCAGAGGTATAAAAATTCATGTTAGTGCATGATTATGCTTTGGAAGAACACTACAATATTGAAAATAGTTGATGTATATTGTGATAACTGAAGATCTATATCTATGTGTCTACAGCTGGAGTAATTAACCTTATATTTAACCTATAGATCCTATTCCACTTTGACCCCAAGGTTACTGTGATTTCGACAATAAAGTCCCACCACGTCAGACTTTTTGTGATTTGCATTTAATTGTATAGCAGTGTGATGTAACAGCAACATCTAGCAAGCTTTGGCCAAGTGACAAGTATCTTGGATAAAGCCACCGTGTAGAACGAGTCTTAATGGGCCCTGCAGAGTAAAGAGGGTACAAACATTGCCTCCATGTTTACATTTCCTTACCTTTAGTATAGATGGCGAGATTATTCCAGAAAATATTCCACCCTTTTTAGTAGGGGATTTTACTGATGTAGAAGAATTCTCTGGTGTACAGTCAGTAGAGGTCTCGTCTTTTTCCTCGTCATCAGAGGCTTTTCCTGGGGAACATCTTGACTCTACAGATTCATATATAATGTGTAAATGAAAGATAATTTCCAGACTGTGAAGACATCATCTGCATTTTAATCAACTGCGCTGAAGAAAACTCATTTTCTGGCTTTAGTTTCTCCAGAGTGAAGCTGGTGAGATCTCTCCTATAGGGAATACACACTGTGAGGGAGGAACTGATTCTACCTAGCCACCCAGTGGCAAATGGAGCCTTGTGCCCAGATCCATTCATGATTCTGTATGAACCATTAAATTCACACATTTCACTGTTTTGTTGATCCACTGGTCAATTGAAGATAGCTGGAGAATCAATTCACTGATTTTTCTCACAAGTTCACTAAATGTGGCTTAAAAACATTAGAAATGTGATGTGAATCAGCAAAACAAAGTCAAGTGAAATTTTCCTCATCTTCAGCGCTAGGACCCTGAACTTTTACTTTATATAAAATAGTATTATAAATCTACTATGTGATAAAATGTTGCTGTGTATTAGGCAGCTTAGATGCTGTTCTTAAGGGATACTCTATAGAAGGCAAAATTGCTTGTAAAAGGTCATTTACAAACCTCAAACTCTGAAGGTACCGTCACACCCGGCAATATTGCTAGGCAATTTCACTGGCAATTTGCTGGTTGCAGTGAAATCATGGACACATTGTTACATTTGTACACAGCAACAAAATAGGACAATGTGTCCATGAGTTCAATGCAACCAGCAAATTGCCTAGCAATATTGCCGCGTGTGACGGTACCTTGAGGAGAACCTGTAACAATGTTTATCTCTGTAGCTGTTTCATGATAAAAATTTGGCGATAATCACAGCTTAAAAAAGCAATGGATATTACCAATACAAGAGAAGATCTTAAAGGCTCCCTTCAGGGTGGGGGAGGGGCTGTTGAGGTGCTAACTTCTTTCTTACCTACGTGAATTTATTGAGTAACTAGTGATACATTGGCAGCCTACATGCTCATATTGGGTATTAGTTGTGAGATTACTGTCTTGGTACAAATTAACATATATTAAACAATCAGTTGTTTACAAAGAATACATAGCAAAGCAATTTTGCCTTTACTATATCATCAGTAAGTCTGTTTCTTACATCCATGTGACACTTGTATGGAATTCACTAGTATACAAAATCTACTATAAAACTCTACAAGGCGAAATAATGTTTCCTATATTGATAATTGCAATGCATGCATTACAAAAAGATGCCATGTGGATGGAGTCTATATAACGTCGGGTTTCTTAAGCACCAGTTGAGTTTAAGGTTTTTTTTTTACATGTGGACTATCACTCATAATGTAAAGATGTCCATCGTATCTGACTTGCATTGATACAAGGGCTTTACACTTGAATTATGAAGGTGGAACACTATGGCAACATTTTTACTTAATCATGAATGATAATAATGATGAATCATTGATCTACTAACTTCAAACTGGTCAATTATCAGGTATATACAGAATTTTTTTTTCTATTGGCATAAATACTAATAGGCAGGTAATTGCTAACTACCTGTCTGTTCTACCCAGCATCGGGTCAAAGCAGTTATCAAGCAAACCTGCAGGCCACTCAGCTGCTCCCCATAAACAGAGCAGCTCTTCCTCTTCCAGGCAGCTCTGTTGATGGGTCGTGACTGCTGACATTTTGCTTACTGACAGAAAGCTCCCTGCAGTTAGGCTGGCTTCACATTTGCGTATGTGAACGCAGCTTATGCTGCGTTCCCATACGCAGTCAAACGCATGCGCACTGCGTTCCTATGTTTAACATAGGAACGCATAGTGCTTGCGTTTGCTGCGTTCGGGTGCGGATGCGGACGATATCTGCTCCTTCCAGGGTCCAGCGTCCGCACCCGGGACGCAGCATGTTGCATTTTTTTGCGCTCGGGGACCTTGGAAAATCAGCAAGCGTCCCCAAGCGCACAAAACATGCATTGTCTTCAATGGGTCCACAGTGTTCTGCGCTTGACAGCGCAGGAGAACGCTGCTGACCCATTGAAATCTCTCCCGGTGGCCGCCGGTGATGTCACAGGACCTCACCGACGCCACCGGGAGATCAGCTCAGCCTCTGCTGATCTCTTCTTCCTCGCCGCCGGTAATCTGCTAGCGATGTCGGTGGGGAGAAACAGCTGATTTGACAGCTGTTTGAATCTTCCCGCGCCGACATCTCCTCTTGGTGTCGGCGCGGGAGATTCAAACAGCTGTCAAATCAGCTGTTCTCCCCGCCGACATGTCCTGGAGCTTACCGGCGGCCGGGAGGCGGAGATCTCCGGCGCTGATCTCCGCCCCCGGACACCGCTGATTGGCTGCCGGGCTGCACAGTGATGTGTCCGCAGGTGGACATTCTCCGCTGCGGGCACATCAAAATGACCCTGCTTTGCACTGCGTTTGTGTCTGCATGCCATCAGCATGCAGACACAAATGCTAATGTGAAGCCAGCCTTAGTCAGTGGGGAGCTGGCAATCAGCAAAATGTTGCCAGTCATGCCCCGTCAACAGAGCAGACCAGAAGCTAAGCTGTGATTCTGTTCATAAAATGTCAGCAAAAACCTCTGAATTGCTGGCAGGGGCGATCTGTGATTACTCTGGGTCAGCGGAGATGGGCACCGGGTAGAACAGGCAGGTAATTAACAACCTGTTAGTTCTTAGAGCGAAAGAAAAATAACTATATAGTTCAGACATCCTCTTTAGTGTTATGGTTTTGCTAAGACAAAAATTAATCATGATGATAATTGGCGAACATAAATTATTTTTATTGAGGCACATTAGGTTTAGTGTCTAGGGCAGTGTTCTCCAGCTCAAGTCCTCAGGAACCACCAACAGGGCACATTTTAAGGATTCCCTTGCAATACACAGGTGTTAGAATCATCAGTGATGCAGGTAATTGAATTATTAACTTTGTGATACTAAGAAAATCCTCAAAACATGCAATGTAGTTCCTGAGGACTAGAGTTGGGAAACACTGGTCTACCTTAAAATCTATATATGACTCTGAACATAGAGGAATCCATCTTATTTATTGCTTCATATATCAATACTTTGAGTATGAAGACAGCAGAACAGATCCATCCATTGTTTTCATGCTACACTCAGTCTATTTTCCCCCTCCCCCACTTTAGTATCAAACAGTTCAAAGGCAAAAGGTCTGACATAGTTAAACAGTATAAAGTGACTTCAGCCTACATCTATTAAAGATCAAAAGATCATAATCTTAAATCAGAGAGAAAATGTTAGAATTATTCTAATCAACTATATATTCATCTAATTCTGTCTGTAACGGAATTCCAGCGTCGCTGATTGGTCGCTCCAGCGGCCAATCAGCGACAGTCGCAGTCCGGCCGCGAATTGGTGCATGATTTGAACCACGCACGCCACCACTACTGACGGGAGATCAGCGGTGCTAGCCGCTGATTTCCCGATAGTAGCCGCGGGTCATCTCCTGAGGCACGGAGGTCAGCGGCGGCGCAGCCAGGAGATGACCGGCGCTAGCCGGCCATCTCTCGGCTGTTCGCAGCGGAAGTAGTGCGACCGCCATATTGGAACACCCAAGTTATGGGTATACCGATATGGAGGCAGGGATTCAAATCCCCCGCCAGTAGTGCGGGACAACGACCAATGACCTCAATACTACGCCCTAGAGTGAGTGGGTCCCAATAACCTCCATATCGTTGTTGCATCGCTGGTGAGATCTGACTGTTTGACGTAGTGACGCTCCAGCGATCCCTACCAGGACATATCGTTGTTGGGATCACTGGAGCGTCGCCAAGTGTGACGGTACCTTATTGATCACTCATTGCATTATTCTTAAATCTTCATAAATAAATTACATACATATTCTAGAATACCCGATGCGTTAGAATCGGGCCACCATCTAGTAAGAAATATTTGAATACACGGGTATAGTTTGGTTTTCTTTTACCCACTCAAGTTTCCGATAAGGTGTGATACCAATGTGATAAGAATGGCGTGTGGATGTGAATAGAATACGTATAGAACAGGTATTCATAATTATAATAGTGATCACAGGCCTTAACATTCCATCTATGTATCAGAACAATGTTGAACTATAAGAGGGTGAACTCTCCTTGACATTATGCTGCTATGGTGAAAACATGAGCTGAACTTCTTGAGACATACACATCCTGTGGCAGGAAAACAGATGGATGCCTTGCACAGCCAGTCACAGGAACAAGTGAATATCCTGTGGCTGATGGTCACATCATGAGAAAAGCTGGATCATGCCATCAGCGCGTGATCATAGATATTCTAAAATGGTATAAATTAAAGAAGTCACGGTCAGTGAGTGGGGGGAAACCTTTCCAGAGGCCAACATGGACCTTCTCTGTGAAGCAAGCCGTGGTGTTAATCCCTTCTCACTGATCGTGACCTCCCCGATGAAGAAGGTGAAGCAGCTACAATACACGGTAAAGTATTGACGCTTACTTGCTATAGTTAAGTCTAGGTATAATTGGTATAATTTGTGTTAAGCCTGTATTCAATTGATGACAATTCATGTGCTACTTTGTAAACAAATAAATGTAATCTTGCTATGGAGAATGTTATCATTCATCCCTGATTTGTAAGTCAGTGAGCACTACGTAAGTACGAACTCTGCCCCGATCCAGATAAATTTAGCAAGTCATGAGGTGACAGGTACTCTTTAATTTTAGTTAGCTGGATACTACAGACATTTTACATCAAAGAAGCAGAATCAATTTTGTATTGTTTTAATTAGGGAACTTCAAAACTATGGCACTGATTCATCCTAGCTTTTTTGCCAGAAAAGTAGTATAAAACGCTTAGAAAAGTCACAATTTTTGTGCATTTCACACCAATTTGAAGCAGTTCCAACAAGATTGGCAGAGCTCTGGAGGAGCTGGGGTGGGAATGGGCATGACTACGTCTGCCTTTCCAATTCAGCAAAAATACCAGCTTTTGTTACAACAGAGATGCTACTTTAGTCCCAGACTTGAGTAACATTTTGAGAAGATGCACCAAATTGATAAAGTGGTGTACACCTCTTGATGAATTTAATACATTGCACTCCATATAGCTCTTTTTAAGACATGTACATCCCCAAAGTCTTCTCGAGTTTCTATACCTGTGGAGTCCCGGAACATCCAATATTCGGGATCATTCTCATCTTGGGCCATGCAGGTTCCAGTTGCAGGTGTCCTATGACATCTTTTTTTACCAAGTGATGCTCTGCCCCTCATTAATGATGTATCTAAAACACTGGTGCCCTGAATGGAAAACAACAAACTATTGTTACAAAGGTTGAACATTAAAGACTTTCAAACCTAAAACTTGACATTTTCAAAGCTAAAGCTTGAAGATAACCTTGAAAAAAGTATATTTGCCTCATAATGAGCATGGTAACTTTGCAGAGATAATTTCAGTTTTCCTGCTGGCTCAAGTTTCATCAGACTATGCAAAAAAAGCCCACAGACAATAGTCCCTCAGGCAGCCACCAAAGAAGAAACAAGTGGAGCAAGTATTAGACAAGGTGAATTGAGGTGTTCAGCTTCTAACTGTTCCAGACTGAAGTAAACTAACAGAAGACTAGTTAAAAATCCAGTAATACTTATAACAAATTTGTTACCAGATTCGGTTTCATGCTCCATCAGGTATAGATGGTAACTTTAAGTTTCATGGATGCATCAACATTGTTGACTCTACTTCCTTCACATCATGGAGGCTATATTTTTTTTTTTGCTTCCCTCTATCCTGCCTCTCACCTAATGGCACATATCTCCACCAACCTCTTCATATTACTGAAGATATCTTGTTCCTTGTTTCTCCACTGACTACAGATTTTCTTTTAATCTTGGGTTTCCCTTTACATTTTTTGTTGATTCTGTGGAGGACACTTTGAAATTGTCCTTTGACGTTCACATTTTGGTTGGCACAGTTTAGACTTATTGGATTAAAGAGATTCTTCACTACATAAGAAAAACAGATTTAAGGATTTGTTGATAATGGTCACAATACCTCACCTGGCTATGATGGCCGGTTGCCATTAGGACATGCAATCCTCTAAGGATTAAGGGTACTGTTTACATATAAGATCCATACAACACCCATTCAAGTCACTGCTTGTTTTTTCCTAACCAGCGGTAGACAAAGGACAGCTGAAAAGTACTATAGACAACTTCTCCAATTTTTCTTTATTTGGTTCTCCTTAATTTATCTCAAGGAAAAAAAAGCCTCCACAAATAAGACAACTTACATACGACAATAAAATACAAGATTTATCTCTGATCAAAAACTCCCAGGGTGTGAATTAATTACACAGTATCATCCAAAAAACAGATGTTGCGCATGGTTAGCATGTGTTGTCGTCTCTGATTTGCTGTTAGTATAATCTTACTAACAACTATTAATAGCTCTACAATAGTCATGTATATATCACAAATTATACCACCAATGACCTTCTGCATAAGGAAAAACTGGGTTTTTATTAAAGGATCAGACCCGAAAGCTAGTGAGAAGAACATCTATGAATAAAAGACATTTTATTAATTACTTAGGCTGTGGTCACAGTTTTTTTAGTGCCTTTTAAAAACGCATGCTTTTTTACATGCGTTTTTCATGTCAGCATGAGTTTTTAAGGTCTTGATGGCTCCCTGCGTTTTTGGGTGCGTTTTGGAATCTGCACCTAAAAATAGTGCTTGTAGTATTTTTTTGAGCGTTTTGAAAAACGCATGCGTTTTTGTAGAAAACGCATGCGTTTTTATAACATGGGTTCCTATGGGAAACGCATGCAAAAACGCATGTACAATTAGTACCTTTTAGTGCCATTCAAAAACGCATGCGTTTCCCATAGGAGCCCATGTTAAAAAAACGCATGCGTTTCCGGAAACGCATGCGTTTTTTTTAACATGGGCTCCTATGGGAAACGGATGCGTTTTTGAATGGCACTAATTGTACATGCGTTTTTGCATGCGTTTTCCAAAAGGCCCCTTATTAAAAAACGCATGCGTTTTTGGATATGCTCCAAAAACGCATGGGACAGTCACACATGCTTTTTGGCTATTAGGGCATGCGTTTTTTTAACATGGAGGCCTATGGGTGCGTTTTTTACATGCGTTTTTGAAAACGCAGGTCTCCAAAAATGCATGTGAAAAATGGTACTGTGACCACAGCCTTAGCAAGGAAAGAAAGTAAAAATCACGTGTACTATCATCAAGCAGCAATCACATTCAATGAAACATCCCATTAAAGGCACAGGCAAGAATCATTACTAGTGGCTGGTTTAGGAAGTCTCATTGGTGCTCAGTGATACAAAATAGAACCATAGAACAATTCAATATCAGAGAATATAATCCACAGCACTTTTCACCAAATGTCCAGTCAGTTTTATATTCATGGATAACAGGTACAGTATATCACACAAGTGAATACACCCCTTATATTTTTGTAAATATTCTATCATATCTTCATGGGACAACACTGAAGACATGACACTTTAATACGATGTAAAGTAGTCAGTGTACAGCTTGTATAAGGCTGGGGTCACACTTGTTATTGGCATCAGGTTTTTCACTTTTTTGCTCTAAGTCCAAAACCTGATGCTAAAACCTGATGCTGCACTCAAGTGTGACTGAAAAAGTGTTAGTTTTTTTACTGCTGCTAGCAGCGTTTTTGGGTGCAGAAAAAAAACTGATCCGGTCCTTTAACATGGGGCCCTATGGTAAAACGGATCCGGTTTTTAATGGCACAAAAAAAGGATCCGTTTTTTAGAGCATTGTTTAGGGTAAAAATGTCAAAGTCCAAAAAATGTCCAGGTGCACAAGAGGCACTATTGGCACCCTAAAAATACCGGATCAGGTATTGAGAACAAGGGAAAAAAACTGATGGCCAAGTGTGAACCTAGGCCAACACACAGCCAATAATGTCTAAATCGCTGGCAACAAAAGTGATTAGTACACCTCTAAGTGAAAATGGCCAAAGTGTCAATATTTTGTATGGCCACCATTATTTTCAAACACTGTCTAAACTCTCTTGGGCATGGAGTTCACTAGAGCTTCACAGCTTCACAGCAGATACAGTGTTGGCCAAAAGTATTGACACCCCTGCAATTCTGTCAGATAATACTCAGTTTCTTCCTGAAAATGATTGCAATCACAAATTCTTTGGTATTATTATCTTCATTTAATTTGTCTTCAATGAAAAAGCACAAAAGAGAATGAAGCAAAAAGCAAAACATTGATCATTTCACACAAAACTCCAAAAATGGTCCAGACAAAAGTATTGGCACCCTCAGCCTAATACTTGGTTGCACAACCTTTAGCCAAAATAACTGCGATCAACCGCTTCCGGTAACCATCAATGAGTTTCTTACAATGCTCTGCTGGAATTTTAGACCATTCTTCATGTCCCTGATATTTGAAGGGTGCCTTCTCCAAACTGCCATTTTTAGATCTCTCCACAGGTATTCTATGGGATTCAGGTCTGGACTCATTGCTGGCCACCTTAGAAGTCTCCAGTGCTTTCTCTCAAACCATTTTCTAGTGCTTTTTGAAGTGTGTTTTGGGTCATTGTTCTGCTGGAAGACCCATGACCTCTGAGGGAGACCCAGCTTTCTCACACTGGGCCCTACATTATGCTGCAAAATTTGTTGGTAGTCTTCAGACTTCATAATGCCATGCACACGGTCAAGCAGTCCAGTGCCAGAGGCAGCAAAGCAACCCCAAAACATCAGGGAACCTCCGACATGTTTGACTGTAGGGACCGTGTTCTTTTCTTTGAATGCCTCTTTTTTTCTCCTGTAAACTCTATGTTGATGCCTTTGCCCAAAAAGAGAGAACATTCTTCCAAACGTTTTAGGCTTTCTCGGTAAGTTTTAGCAAACTCCAGCCTGGCTTTTTTATGTCTCGGGGTAAGAAGTGGGGTCTTCCTGGGTCTCCTACCATACAGTCCCTTTTCATTCAGATGCCGACGGATAGTACGGGTTGACACTGTTGTACCATCGGACTGCAGGGCAGCTTGAACTTGTTTGGATGTTAGTCGAGGTTCTTTATTCACCATCCGAACAATTTGCGTTGAAATCTCTTGTCAATTTTTGTTTTCCTCCACATCTAGGGAAGTTAGCCACAGTGCCATGGGCTTTAAACTTCTTGATGACACTGCGCACGTTAGACACAGGAACATTCAGGCCTTTGGAGATGGACTTGTAGCCTTGAGATTGCTCATGCTTCCTCACAATTTGGTTTCTCAAGTCCTCAGACAGTTCTTTGGTCTTCTTTCTTTTCTCCATGCTCAATGTGGTACACACAAGGACACAGGACAGAGGTTGAGTCAACTTTAATCCATGTCGACTGGCTGTAAGTGTGATTTAGTTATTGCCAACACCTATTTGGTGCCACAGGTAAGTTACAGGTGCTGTTAATTACACAAATTAGAGAAGCATCTCATGATTTTTCTAAGTGTGCCAATACTTTTGTCCACCCCCTTTTTAATGTTTGGTGTGGAATTATATCCAATTTGGCTTTAGGACAATTCTTTTTGTTTTTTTTTTCATTGAAGACAAATTAAATGAAGATAATAATACCAAAGAATTTGTGATTGCAATCATTTTCAGGAAGAAACTGAGTATTATCTGACAGAATGGCAGGGGTGTCAATACTTTTGGCCAACACTGTATAAAGTAGGCTAGGGTCACACATGGCAATCCTTTTTTTGAGTGTTTTCTATAACAAATCCATTATTTCTAGGGTGCATTTTGTGCCTCCTGTGCACCTGAATGCTTTTTGGACTAAAGCTGGGGTTACATTTGGAAGGCACAATCCGGTAACTGCATCCGTTACTGGATCCGGTATTACCGTGAGCCATCACATTTGGCATTACATTGCAGATCTGCATCCAGTAATGGATCCATATCTACAATGAGAAAACATTGTGGCACCAAAAACCGGATCCGGTTGCCATAGGTGGCCATTATAATAAAAACGTATCCGGCTTTTCAATGCAGCTGGATGCAGTAACCGGATTGCATTAAGTGCAATCCGGCTTGTCTATTGCAGCCTATGGCTGCGGATCCGGATCCGGTTTTGACCATTTTTGATGGTCAAATCCGGATTCGGATTTGAAAAAACCCCGCAAATGTGACCCTAGCCTTAGTCTTTTTTTTTTTTTAAAACACATATGCATTAACGGATGTTACCTATATGCACCATGCGTTAACAAAAGCGTTTCCCATAGGCTTCATGTTAAAAAAAACGATCTGTTTATTTCCTGCACCCAAAACATTGCATTCAGTGTTTTTTGGAGGCTGGAAAAAACGGCATAGCGTTTTTGAAAAGCGTAGACACACTTAAGTGCCCCATCCGTTAACAGATATCCGTTTTTGGACTTAGAAAAAAATGCAAAAAATTATGCTAAAAACAGATTCAGGGCTTATGTGTGATCCTGGCCGTAGTGTTGTATCCTTATTGTGTGTCTCCCCTGTTTGTCTTTAGTTGTTAGTAGGGTTGACGAAAAGCTCATCCCATCTGTTCCCTACCTAGGGCTTAGATCAGGGAAAGCCAGGGTCAGGCAAACTGCTTGGCACATAGGTGCAGAACCTATCAAGGGTAGTCAGGAGAGCCAGGGACCAGCAGAAAGCTTGGGGTCACAATCTCCCCTTTTCCTAGATTCAGGGATACCCTTCCCTGTAGTTGTATATGATGAATCTAGGAAAAGGGGAGGTTGTGACTGATCCGTCCAGGGGTCTATGGGAACTCGGTATCCGGGCGTTTACTGTAAGGAGGATGTCACTGGTGGCCTGCCCGTACCCGTACCCTGGGGTCACTTGGGTAAAAAATAATAAAAGAAATAATAATAAAGTCTCATGGTGCCACCTGTGTATTCTGGTGAAGGCACCAGCGCCGCTTCAGACCTCTGAGGATGATGGATGGGCAGCTTGGGTGGTACAGATCCCCACAGGTGGAGCCGGTTCCACGGGGCAGTAATGAGGTGACAGGGATTTGCACAGAGAGGTGATTAGGCAGCCAGGCTGCGGTGACAGTCTCTAGGCCGGACGGGTTCAGGGATTGACAAACTGACACACACACTGTGGATCGTTTCTGTACCTTTACTGGTTGTATTGCAGCCACTGTCCAGGCTACACTCCAGGTGGTCGGGATGGCACTTCTGGATTTCCACAGTGAGTGATGGATTAGGCCTCCTTGTCTCTTTTCCCTCGTTGAAGTCTCTGGCCCGTGTAAAACTAAGTCTGACCTCCTCTTTGTCTTTCACCTGTTCTATAGTGTCGAGAACCTTTTGTGTGGGCTACCGCTGTGACTTCTCTTATGGTCCCTGGCTCCCCTATTGGTTGCGTAACAGGTGTCCGGGAGACTGGAGTCTCCTCGGTGAACCGGTGTTTCTGCTGGGCTTGATGCTCTCCTGCAGACACGAACTCCGGTGTCCGGGTTGCTTCCTAGGGTGAACCGGTATGGCTCCTCTGCCCCCAGTCTTCTTTTCTACTCTTTAAGCCTTGCCTTCGACCTCACTCTCAGGCCCTCACACTGGCTAGGCTGGTCAACTGGCTCGGGCCTAGCGCAGCTTTGGCACACCAGGACGTCTTCACTGTTCTCCTAATGACTGCACATTCTCGCTAACTCCGCCCCCAGCACCAGTATTTATAGGGGATCTTGCTTAAAGGCAGCAAGTAGAGCTCCCCCTACTGTTCTGGGGTGGAAGGTGTTGGGCGTATGTAGGTTACCTGTTGTGGAAATCCATCTGTGCCGTAGGTGGTCCTGTAGCTACCTGTAACAGCAGGGTCCCATATGACACTGCTGCCAAACTCCAAAAAGCAGCAGAAAGGACGGCACCAGGTCAGCAGATCTCTAACAGCAATAGCTTCACAACATCCACCCTCCAGGCTGGTGTGTTCAGAATGAATTATCACTGACAACAAATGTTGGACCATGTGACTACTTAAAGGGAGGTGTAAAGAAATCACACTGCTGCAAACTGAACTAGCACTACCAGCAAGGAAACTGACATTAACCCTCGCTAGTACTAAAGAAATTAACACATTTAAAATGCACAGATACAAAACTGTCACTGACTCATGACAAAGAGGCTGCCTTCTGGGATGACAGCCATGCAGACAAAAATTTGATGGAGTGTTTTGTGTATAGTTTGAGCACTGACCTCCACAACTATAACCTCTGCAGCAATGCTTGCAGCACTCATGGATTGTCCCCTAAGCCATTGCGGGGGACAACATGGCTACACAGGCCTTATTAGTTTATCAGGTTATTGGTCAGGTGAGTGACCAATGATGTTTTTATAGTTATTGACCTATTAGGATTGAGTTAGGGTAGGGTCACATTGGAAACCTAAATTGCATTCACCGCATCCGGATCCGGATGCGGTGAACGCAATGGCGGGCACACACATTTTTTTCAAAACTGTGTGCTGAATACCACACTGCGTTCACCGGATGGCTCAGGATGTGTAATCCTGAGCCATCCGGTAACTGCATAGCTTGTGGTTCCCGATCTGGCAAGTTAATAAAGAGTTAAAATAGCTGACCTAAATGACTTTTTGAGGTCTGTAGGGGGCTTAGACCCCCTACAGACCGCCCGCCGACTTCTATAGTGTTCTTCTACAATTTCTCAATGGTCACAGGCTCTTCGGAGCCCGTGCATGTAAACCAAAGGGGCCCCCCCGTATCACTATACTGGGGTGCATAGACCCCTGTATTACAAATAAGCTGTATTGATGTCTAGTAACGGTTAAATGTGTACATTTGCATTGTAAGTATATACTTACAACATTCTTTCGTAGGCAGAGTGAAGGAAATCCATGGGCGGGGCTGTGTGCAGCAGCCTCCGCCCGCTCCTTCTTGATGCCCGCCCCCTCTGGCCGTAATCCAGTCTTGTGAGGGCGGGGACATCGTTAAAGGGGCGTGGCTAACCGCGGCACATAGTTAGCCACGCCCCTTTAACGACGTCCCCGCCCTCACAAGACTGGATTACGGCCAGAGGGGGCGGGCATCAAGAAGGAGCGGGCGGAGGCTGCTGCACACAGCCCCGCCCATGGATTTCCTTCACTCTGCCTACGAAAGAATGTTGTAAGTATATACTTACAATGCAAATGTACACATTTAACCGTTACTAGACATCAATACAGCTTATTTGTAATACAGGGGTCTATGCACCCCAGTATAGTGATACGGGGGGGCCCCTTTGGTTTACATGCACGGGCTCCGAAGAGCCTGTGACCATTGAGAAATTGTAGAAGAACACTATAGAAGTCGGCGGGCGGTCTGTAGGGGGGTCTAAGCCCCCCTACAGACCTCAAAAAGTCATTTAGGTCAGCTATTTTAACTCTTTATTAACTTGCCAGATCGGGAACCACAAGCTATGCAGTTACCGGATGGCTCAGGATTACACATCCTGAGCCATCCGGTGACCGCAGTGCGGTCCCGGTAAACGCTGCGAAAACTGCTGCCTGCATGATTTTAAACGCAGGCAGCAGTGCCGGATCCGGCCACCGGATGGCTTGTGAAGCCATCCGGTGTTTTGCATAGGCTTCTATCAGGAGCCTTTCCTGGTCCGGTTTTGAGCTTTTTTAAAGCTCAAAACCGGATCAGGATTTTAAACAAAAAACGCCGATGTGACCCTAGCCTTACACAGGCAGTTGCTGGGGTGACCCTGACAACTGCCAGGTGATGTGTGGTGACAGCCTGTGATTGGCTGTGATATTTAGGCGGCAAGATTGAGCCTGTATTTAAGGGGGAGGTTTCTGTCAGGTCTGTCAGACCGTGACAGGACATCAAAGGCCCACCCGCCCTCCCAGTTATTAATATATTTGATATGCAAATTTTTCCTTTCCTTATCAGGATATTTTGTTCTTTTTAATGGTTTTTCCATATAAAAAAACAAAACAAAACTTTGTTTTTTGGAAAAGACCAGTTGCTCTTTCTTTCTCTTTCCTCTGTCGAGTGGCTTTGTTAGAGGGGTAAAATCGCCCATTGTCTTGGGCTGATTTCGGCTATTTATTGGGTAAATATGCATTGATAGAAAAGTTTGAATATTCATGAGTGGTTATTTTTAACCTGTGGTTTTCATTATTTATTTGATGAATTAATAAAGATAATTTACCTTAATAAAGCCACACGGCCAATTTTATCCAACATTAATTTGTGTCAGTTGTCTGAGTTATTTTATTTATAGTTATGTTATAGGCTTTGTGTTGCCATGCGTCTATTTTGAAAAGGCAACCACTGGAAATAACGCTAACCACATGTACTGAACTTCTTTGGTCGACCATGGACAGGTCTGTTCTGAGTGGAATCTGTCTTTATTAACTACTGTATAGTCTTAGCCACCATATTATGTCTCAGTTTCAGGGTGTTGGCAATCTGGTCCAATCTTTATGTAGAGCAACAATTCTTTTTTCAGATCGTCAGAGAATTCTTTGCCATGAGCTGCCATGTTGAACTTCCAGTAACTAGTAAGAGACAGTATGTGGTATATAATACACTATTTACATATATGAGAGGGGTGTACTCACTTTTGTGATATATTGTACATGAAAGTATAGTATATCAAAAAGTCCTTTTCACGTGTGAATATGCTTTTCAAAGACCCAGGATACTATACTTTTGTGTATTTGCTTTCCAAAAATAAAGGAAATTGAATTGAAATTTGGTGAGGAATACCATGAATTATATTATGTGACATTAGATTAGTATATAAAAATTATTGACAATGTAATCACCACTTAATTTTCAGAAAGCAGAATTCTATATCAGGTTAAATGCCTGACCAATATATTTGTCCTGTTATTGAGAGTGGTCTCAGTATTCATCTACCTAAAGGCCCAGACGTGTTGAGCCCCAAAAGATAACATAACACAATATTGATGCAATTTTTTTCTTGCATGTGCCCTTTTCTATAACTAAGCACAATAGAGATGCGCCTTACTATCAGGGCTGGTATAAGAGACTGTCCAGTCATGAATGCAAATATGATATGTAAGTCAGGCCATATAAGTTATGCTCACCTATTTTTTTGTTTTCATCAGCTCTTACTGTTTGGCTGAATTTTTAGCTCTTCTCCATTTGTGTAAAGCTGTGGTCAAAGCATTTTCATATTATCTACATTGAGTCTAAGTTAGGTTTTGCTGCAGCAAAAATGCAGCAAAACCTTATGGGGTATGTCTAAGTCTGACTCTCTCCAGATTTATTGGCGGGAGAAAACTTGCATTTTCTGCTGCCGATTTTCCACATTTTTTTGCTGCGTTTTTGGTTGCTGTGTTTTTTCTGCGTTTTGCCCATAGAATAAAGCCAAAAACACAGCAAACAATTGTCATACTCATTCTTTCAAATACGCAGCAAAACCTGGGGTGTTTACATTTTCTGCACTGAACAAAAACCAAGGTATGTGGACAGCTAATCCCAGAATCACTAAGGCCCCTTTCACATCAGCGTTATTTTTTAAATATTTAAATTAATGCATAACCGCGACACCTGCGGCACAGTTGCGGCAAGCCCCATGCAATGTCTATGGGGCTTGCGGTAAGGGTGCAGCAGGTGCGGTATCGGCACTTGCGGCAGCTGCGGCCGCAAAAAAAACGCGGCTGACTGCGGTTTTTTTCGCGGCCGCACCTGCCGCAAGTGCCGAAACTGCACTTGCCGCACCTGCCGCACCCTTACCGCAAGCCCCATAGACATTGCATGGGGCTTGCCGCAAATGTGCCGCAGGTGTTGCGGCTATGCGTTAATCGCGGCAGATGCGGTTTTTTCACCGCATCTGCCGCGATTTAAAAATAACGCTGATGTGAAAGGGGCCTGCCACTGTGTGCAGAATTATTAGGCAAATGAGTATTTTGATCACATAATACTTTTTATACATGTTATCCTACTCCAAGCTGTATAGGCTTGAAAGCCAACTACCAATTAAGTAAATCAGGTGATGTGCATTTCTGTAAAGGAGAGGGGTGTGATGTAATGACATCAACACCCTATATAAGGTGTTCTTAATTATTAGGCAAATGCCTTTCCTTAGGCAAAATGGGACAGAAGAGAGATTTGACGGGCTCTGAAAAGTCTAAAATTGTGAGATGTCTTGCAGAGGGATGCACAGTCTTGAAATTGCCAAACTTTTGAAGCGTGATCACCGAACAATCAAGCGTTTCATGGAAATAGCCAACAGGGTCGCGAGAAGCGTGTTGGGCAAAAAAGGCGCAAAATAACTGCCCATGAATTGAGGAAAATCAAGCGTGAAGCTGCCAAGATGCCATTTGCCACCAGTTTTGCCATATTTCAGAGCTGCAATGTTACTGGAGTATCAAAAAGCACAAGGTGTGCCATACTCAGGGACGTGGCCAAGGTAAGGAAGGCTGAAAAACGACCACCTTTGAACAAGAAACATAAGATAAAAAGACTGGACCAAGAAATATCTTAAGACTGATTTTTCAAAGGTTTTGTGGACTGATGAAAGAGTGACTCTTGATGGGCCAGATGGATGGGCCAGAGGCTGGATCAGTAAAGGGCAGAGAGCTCCACTCCGACTCAGATACCAGTAAGGTGGAGGTGGGGTACTGGTATGGGCTGGTATCATCAAAGATGAACTTATGGGACCTTTTCGGGTTGAGGATGGAGCTCAACTCCCGGACCTACTGCCAGTTTCCGGAAGACAACTTCTTCAAGCAGTGGTACAGGAAGAAGTCGGTATCGTTCAAGAAAAACATGATTTTCATGCAGGACAATGCTCCATCACATGCATCCAACTACTTCACAGCGTGGCTGGCCAGTAAAGGTCTAAAGGAAGAAAAAATAATGACATGGCCCCCTTGTTCACCTGATCTGAACCCCATAGAGAACCTGTGGTCCCTCCTAAAATGTGAGATCTACAAGGAGGAAGAACAGTACACCTCTCGGAACAGTGTCGGGGAGGCTGTGGTGGCTGCTGCACGCAATGTTGATCGTAAACAGATCAAGCAACTGACAGAATCTATGGATGGAAAGCTGCTGAGAGTCATCATAAAGAAAGGTGGCTCTATTGGTCACTAATATATTTGTATTTTGTTTTTGCATGTCAGAAATGTTTATTTCAAAATTTTGTGCAGTTATATTAGTTTACCTGGTGAAAATAAAGAAGTGAGATAGGAATATATCTGGTTTTTTTAAGTTGTCTAATAATTCTGCACAGTAATCGTTACCTGCACAAACAGATATCCTCCTAAGATAGCCAAATCTAAAAAAAAACCACTCCAACTTCCAAAAATATTAAGCTTTGATATTTATGAGTCTTTTGGTTGATTGAATGAAAGAAAAAGGGGGAAGGGAACAAGAGGCGCAATAGTGCCTTATCACTTAGACACTTATAGTACGGTGGTATAAAGGAACCACTCACCTATTTCAGTTGTGCGACCCACAACTGGTATACAGACATGTAGTGTTTTATCCGGATGGCTGCTGCTGGACTCCCACCACCACTTGCACGTGGAATCACACAGTAAAAAATGGGAAAGGAAACGGTGTTCACCAGTCCGCGCTGCCAGGATCCACTTATTCCAGGGAAGAAACTCACGATCAGATGTGATATGATCAAAGCCTTTATTGCATCCAACGCGTTTCAACGCCTTTCCTGGCGTCTTCCTCAGGGATCCCTGAGGAAGACGCCGGGAAAGGCATTGAAACGCGTTGGATGCAATAAAGGCTTTGATCATATCACATCTGATCGTGAGTTTCTTCCCTGGAATAAGTGGATCCTGGCAGCGCAGACTGGTGAACACCGTTTCCTTTCCATTTTTTACTTTTTGGTTGATTGAGAACATAGTTGTTGATCAATAATAAAAATAATCCTCTAAAGTACAACTTGCCTAATACTTCTGCACACAGTGTAGGTTTTGCTGGGAAGAAATAATGTAGGTATAGATTATCATAGATTAGCAGAAAACTAAGGCAAAACCTGAGCCCAAAAACACAGTAAAAACACACTTGTGAACATAACCTTAGTCTGGGACACACCTATTCTCTCAGTATTGGAGCAACTGGTGCTCACTCCCTTCTTCCTGCTGTTCTGCCTCTCCAGAAATGACTTTTATTACACTAAGGGCATAATAATTCAAAACAACAATTAATTATAAGGTGATTGATTTACATACGGTAAATGTAATGAGCATTGTGGAGGGATAGCCTGTAGGAGTTCTTTAGTAATAGTCTGAAAGCTACTTCCAGGCATTCTGTATTCCCTATAAAACATGTAAAAATCTGCTCAGCCCCTCCCCTGCCTGTTTTTCTCATAATTCTGTAGGTTGATCACTTCTTTTGGTAGGTTTGTCTGCAGTCAAGATATGGATAACTACTAGTGATACTAAGTTTGAGGCCTCATGCACATGGGTCCAGCAACGTCTGAGGTGTAGGAAGCAAAGTCCCCCTGTTGTACAGTATGCCCCAGATTTCAGTAGAAGCATATAGTGCAACATCTCTAGGAAGCACTGCAGGGCAGCGCCTATAGTTTAAGTGTCCTGTCAAAAGGATTTTATACCATTCAGGAAATGCTTGTTACCAGAACTTCATACACCAATTTAAAGGACTTTTCCCTCTAGAAACCTACTTGTAGATGTTTTGCTACTCAAAAGCATAAAAGGAAGGATTCATACCTCTAGAAAATCAAAGTTTTCTTCTGTAATCTCCTCTGTGTCTGATGTTGTATCCACTGAAATGTCTTTGTGTGTTTCATCTGATAATTTAGGTCCTCCTGACCTATTTTCGCTGTGGTCAGATTCTTCTACTTCAGAATATCCATTGACATTTTTTTCATTAAAAGTGTGTTTGTCTAATTTGTCCTGTGAACAAGTATCTTGTGATTCGTCTGTGTGCGATTCATGAAATTGAGAAGGTTTATCTGTTCCTTTAAAATCTGTATGCTCTTGGTGCTCTGATACATTGCTAAGCACTGACTCAACAGCATAAGTATGTAAAGTCTTTGGCTCTTCTTTCTGTGTGTCCTCAAGTTTTTGCTCTTTGGACGGCAGCTCCTTATCGTAGGTCTCAGAAGATGAATCATCTTTGTGTTGGTATTCTTCTGGAGCAATATCGTTATCTTGCTGTTCCAAGTATTTTTCAAGGGTGCTCTTAGATTTATCTTGCTCTGCTGAAGTAACATGTCCGCTGTCTATTTCTACAGTATGAAGGTTCATATACTCTTCCTCTATAGACTCGGTTATCATATGATGATTTTCTCCAAACATCTTAATTTTCTCCTCCTGTGTCTGACCATCTTTTTCCTCTGATTGTTCTGAATAATCGTTAATTAAGTGTGAATCTTTTGATCCTTTATCTTTATACACAAAGATTTCTTGTTGTAAATACCCACAATTCATATCTAATGGTTTTTCTTGATAATATGGCTCATCTGAGTGCTCATGTTGATAATGTGGCTCATGTGAGTCTTCGTATTGGTAATGTGGCTCATTCGAGTGTTGTAGATTTTTTGGCTCATCTGCATGTTTTTCTTGGTAATATGGCTCCTCTGAGTGTTTATATTGGAAACTAGTCTCTTCTGGTTGGTTTTGGTGATAATTCTGCTCCACTAAGTGTGTTTGTTTCGAATCTGGCTCTTCTGATTCTGCTTGCAGGTCATTTGGCAACTGCAATGGCATCTCATTGGAAATTCTTTTTTCTGATAGAGAGTGTTTACTAAATGGCTCCTCTGCTTGTGTTTGTTGGTAATGTAACTCTGTTTTTACATGGGGAATTATGTTTTCTGGTGAATCCTCTGGTTGTACACACTTTGTAAACGTTTCCTTTGCATGTTCAGAAACTTGTTCATATACTTTTTCCATTTCCCTTGGTTGTGTGCCTAGGGGAGATGTCCCCTTTAACACATCATATGTGTAAATTGGTTTCATATATTGGTCATATGTGAGGGTTTGTGTCTTTGGTGGTTCAGGACCTGACTCTTCTGATAGAGCATTGTGGAGAACTTGGTTCCCTGGTTGCTCATAGATTTCTTTTAGCTTCTCTGACTGATCATACTCATATTTTGGTTGTTTTATTACAGCATACCTTTCCTCTTCTGATTGTGAATAATCTTGGAATGGTTCCTCAAATTGTGAATATGTGTGAACTGGTTCCTCTGATGCTATACATGTGTGAACTTGATCATCAAATGGTGCATATGTCTGGACTATTTCCTTCGATGGTGTAAATTTGCTAACTAGTTCCTCAGATGGTCTCTCAGATTGTGCATGTTCATACATTGGTTGTTCTACATAGATATGTGAATAATCATGGCCCACTGACTCATCAATGCTGTGTTTTATTTTTTCTCTATCCTGTAAATTTTGTGAGGAAATATTGTAGTACTGAAGTCCATCTTCGTGGTCACTTGTATTACTTATCTCCATTGATTGAATTACTTTGTAAGTGGGATCTTCAAGATTAGTTAATTGAACTTCTTCTGATTTAGAAGACTCTATGTCTGCTAAGTAACCAAATGTTGACTTTGAACTGTTTGATTCATAATTCTTTAGTTGAGTCCGCTCTTCTTGTGACTGAGTCGGAGCACTTGGTGGATGAAATTCCACAGAATGAACATTTATTTCATGTGAAGGAAGTTTTTCTTCTGATTGATCATCTTTAATTATGTGTGCTGGTTCCATTACATCACGAACTTCTGAATGATCCATTGTGAATTTGTCATGATGGATATAAGTTGTCCCAGAATCATGGGAGGTATACTTATCATTTTCATGTTCTGATCTAAAAAAGAAAGCAACAGGCAATAATTGTAATAACTGAAAAAAAAACAATCTCATCTCACTATTGCAGTAAGAAAGGCCAGCACAGAGTTGTCACACCAGCAGCTCATACAGTAAGCCAAACAAGGCCGGGACCTCTTTAGATTGCCCTTAAATATTGCTGTTAATATTAAAATATGAAAGTTCAATTCACATTTTAACCTAAAGTGCTTTTTGGGCCCAATTATATATATATATAAATATATATACCGTATATACTCGTGTATAAGCCGACCCGTGTATAAGCCGACCCCCTACTTTTGCCCCCAAAACCTGGGAAAATCTATTGACTCGCGTATAAGCCGAGGGTGGACTCCAGCACAGGTATACAACCCCCAGCAGTGAGGTATACAGCAGCCTCCCCAGTGGTAGTATACAGCAGCCTCCCCAGTGGTAGTATACAGCAGCAGCCCCAGTGGTAGTATACAGCAGCCCCAGAGGTATATGCAGCCCCAGAGGTATATGCAGCCCCAGAGGTGTATACAGCAGCCCCAATATACAGCAGCCCCAGTGGTATTGCAGCCCCAGTGGTATTGCAGCCCCTATATACAGCAGCCCCAGTGGTATTGCAGCCCCAGTGGTATTGCAGCCCCTATATACAGCAGCCCCAGTGGTATTGCAGCCCCAGTGGTATTGCAGCCCCTATATACAGCAGCCCCAGTGGTATTGCAGCCCCAGTGGTATTGCAGCCCCTATATACAGCAGCCCCAGTGGTATTGCAGCCCCAGTAATGCAGGGCCCCTATATACAGCAGCCCCAGTGGTATTGCAGCCCCAGTGGTATTGCAGCCCCTATATACAGCAGCCCCAGTGGTATTGCAGCCCCAGTAATGCAGGGCCCCTATATACAGCAGTCCCAGTGGTATTATACAGGCAGCCTCAGTAATGCAGGGCCCCCCCCTCATGCTCCGGTCTCCTGTAAAGCAAGTTATACTTATCAGTGCCCGCTGCCGTCCGCGCCCGCCGCTGCCGACATCCCGATCCTCCGTCTTCATGCATCTTCTTCCTGTTTCCTGTGCGCGTCGCCGGTAATGACGTCACTGCCTGCGACGCGCACGAGCAGGAAAAGATGAATGAAGATGGAGGATCGCATGTCGGCAGCGGCGGGCGCGGACGGCAGCGGGCACTGATAAGTATAACTTGCTTTACAGGTGACCGGAGCATGAGGGGGGGGGCCCTGCATTACTGGGGATGCGGGGGCTGCTGTATACCGCTGTATACAGCAGCCCCCGCACTGACTCGCGTATAAGCCGAGGGGGGTACTTTTCAGCCCAATTTTTGGGCTGAAAAACTCGGCTTATACGCGAGTATATACGGTATATATATACAGTATATATACGGGTGGCAGGGTTAGCACTGCAGCCTTTGCAGCACTGAGGTCTCGAGGTCCTGGATTCAATTCCCACCAAGGACACTAAGGACAACATCTGCAAGGAGTTTGTATGTTCTCCCCGTGTTTGTGTGGGTTTCCTTCGGGCACTCTGGTTTCCTCCCACATTGCAAAGACATACTGATAGGATGTTCAGATTGTGAGCCTCAATAAGGACAGCATTACTTAAGTATGTAAAGTGCTATGGAATTACTAGCGCTATATAAATGAATAAATATACTGTATATATATATATATATATATATATATATATATATATATATAGTTTTACCAGAGTATTCAAGGTACATAAAAATAAGTATTTCATTACCGTAGAGACAACAAGACAACAACATATCTAGAAGTCAAATTTATTTTTATTAACATTAAAAAAGTTAGATTTTTCAGGGAAAAAAAGTGGACAGTAAGCTAAGATTACTAAATGTGTTTAGAAAAGTATTCTATTGTCTACTATGATTAATACTGGCTTGGTTCACATAATTGCTATTGAGCAGATTTTCCTTTTACACAACAGGAAGTCCCCTGAAAAAGCCAACCATCCTTTTTCAATGAAGAGTTTTTTCTTGCACACATAATCCTATTCTGATCTTTTTTTTACTGGCACTTTACACCAGTATGGAAAAGGGGTTCAATTAAATATGTCAATAACTCTGGTCTGTGCAGTACAAAAGGCGGCACTCCACCCTTGTGGCTTTCGGTGCACATAGAAAATATACTATTAATAGAAAAGAGACCCGGCACTCAAATAAGATCCAATTCATTACTTTATTTACTTCTGAAAATTTTAGCTCTAGCTGAGTTGAAGGCTCATGCTAGAGCTGAAACGTTCAGACGTGAATAAAGAAAAGAATGAATTGTACTGTATATTATTTGAGTCTCAGGACTTTTTCCTATTGAAATCACTCTGGTGTGGACTTCTTAGGCCGGCTTCAGACTGCGTCTGAGATCCGATCCGTAGCTGTCCACTTGAGGCAGACAGCCGCGGACCGGATCAGCACACAGGACTGGGGGGCTATTATGCCCTCCGATCCTGTGTGCAGCCGCACGCAGTTCCAACTGCTGATAGGTGAGGACCTCGGGCGCCGCTGTCCTGACCTGTCAGCGGCTGCAGCTGCGTGCGGCTGCACACAGGATCGGAGGGCATAATAGCCCCCCAGTCCTGTGTGCTGATCCGATCCGCGGCTGTCTGCTTCAAGCGGACAGCTACGGATCGGATCTCAGACGCAGTCTGAAGCCGGCCTTAATGTATTACAAGACAATTGGTGGCACTGCACTGATAAAGATTGTGAGCCTGAATATCAGGACTGTTGAGGAGATGTGCTGGAGTCAGATGCACACACCTCTTCATGAATAAGAAGCATTGGACAGTGATATGTACCGAGCCTACCTGTGCATCTCACCACTAATCTTACTGTAGAGCCTGCTGGAATAAGATTTGCAGCATGTAGCATCCACAGCTCTTCATAAATCTGATGAGGGGTGGTCACCATGCCCCAGCACTACCTACTTTGTCTGAATTGGGTAATTGTGTAAGAATGTCAAAAGTCAGAGTGTTAGCACAACTTTTGTTGAGCCAAAATTTTGCGACTTTTCAAAAGCTTTGTACTTAAAAGCGTTGATGAATCTGGCCCTGTGTGTCTGTCTATCCAAGTGGGTTGTTTTGTAAAACAAGGATAGTACCAAAAGAAATGGTCAATATAGTTATGAGGTCCTAGTTAAAGTGCACTGCTAAATGAATGTGAATTATTAACAACTGTATTTGTGCAGTCTAAAAAGACTGATGATCACTCAACAGATAAACAAAACTTGTTTGTTTCATAAAATTATCTTTTAGTTTGACAAAACATTTTTGTTCTCGGCATTGCATTGTCCTGTGTGAACAGGCCTGGGTGGCCAAGAGCAATGACAGACTATACACACTGAACAATCTGTTACAGATAGTGCACATATAAAACAGGGCTGGCCTCAGTAAACAAGTGCCGATTGGTATGCATGTTGTCGGTCGGTATTCAATTAATAATGCATATAGCATATTGTATGACCCTCATATAAGGGCGTGACCCTAAGTGTCTCAATCACTACACACACTCTCTTGGTCTAGTCCTACTGAATGTGTAGCACAACCCTATGATCCATACAAGAACAGACAATGAGACTAAGCACAGGTTTTTTTCCCCCTGGCTTAATGTAATGTGTGAAATGTCACTATTCTGAGACCTCTGACTATTAAAACAAATTTTAAATGACAGTGTCACTTACTTTTTAGAGTTTCCTTATCTCAATGGCAATAATGACATTTATTTCCCACTAAGATGCATTCTTAGGAATATACAATATCTTCCTGTAAAAAACACATTGTCAAGGATACCATTAAACAGAAGTGGTTACCTGGGAAAAGAATCTGGAGGCATATGAGCGAAATGGAGCATATAGTCCATGTTCTTCACAGCAGGATCTCCTTCTGGCTGCCTCTTATAGAAGTCTCTGTGGTCCTCAACCACATGATATGGTTGATTAGTGTCAATATGTTGATTGCCACGCTCAACATTCTCATTGAGTTTTGTATTGTAGGAAACGGATGATATGTCTTCTTCACAAATGAGTTTCGTTTCTTTATGATGGAAACTTGTTCCATGAACATCAGGTTGATAAACATCTCTATTTTCTAGAATAGTATTATGATGGTCACTTCTATGACTCGTAGTGTTTGTTGAATCTGTGGTCACTGTATAGTTGGTTATCTGTGACCTCACGTAACCTGGTGGCTCATCTATTTCTCCAGACTTCTGATTTTCTTCTTCATCAATCTTTTGTTGTCCATATGAAACTGGTATCTGCAAAGTTTTGACACATACATAATTAGCTGACCTGACCTGTTGCATAAATGCACTTTTTACAATCATTTCTACATTTTCCCCAGTCTGTTAACTTCACTAACATAATTATCACCCCTATGCAACATTCTTATGATCGTATTTTATGCTGTCCATGGAAAAAAATGACAAAATGTGGACAGCACTAGGACCAATTTTATTCAATTGTCTCGCTTAGGGCAGGGACTGACGCAAGCACTAAAAACTTTGAAAATCAGCCGCCACGCATAGCGTTAACTGGCAGTGCTACGGAGCCCCATAGAAAACCACTGTTTACCTAAGCAGCGGCCACACACAAAGCTCCAGGACATGGGCTTTAGCTGAGCGCACAGGAAAACGCAGCAGACTGCGTTTCCTGTGCGCTCAGCTAAAGCGCATGTCCTGGAACTTTGTGTGTGGCTGCTGCTAAGGTAAACAGTGGGTTTCTATGGGGCTCCGTTGCACTGGCAGCGCATAGCATTAACGCTATGCACTGCCGCTGATTTTAAAGTTTTTAGCGCCCAAATGTCCACATGAACAAAATCTTAACGTGGACGTATCTTTGATATTTTGGTAAAATTTTGACCATTCAAATCTACGAGTGTGTAAATAAAAATCGGATCACATACAGATTATATTAATATGATAAGCTTGCACTGTTAGCTCTAAAGAGGTGTGTGCACAGTAAGGCCGGTTTCACACCACGGCCTGATCAGGTCCGGGGCTGCCCGGTGTAAACCAGACAGCCCCGGACCCGATTCTGAAACATAACTGGAGGGCAAATATGCCCTCCAGTCTGGTTTGCAGCCGGATTCCTCAGACCGCAGCCGCAGCTGCTGAAATTTGAAGATCGCAGCCAGTGGAGAGATAGCCACGGTCCTGAAATCTCTGAAGGGGACAGCTCATGGTGCTGAAGTTTAGCCGAGCTCGGTGCTAAACTTCAGCACCCGGCGTCTGGCTCCTGGATCTGATTTTTTTGTTAGATCCGGCGCCATAGACTTCCATGTTAGGGGGCGCCGCATCATGCCGGATCCGGGAGGATCTGATTTTGTCCGATTTTTCTCCCGGACACAAAAACGCTACAAGCAACGTTTTTGTGTCCGGGAGAAAAATCTGAATATTCCCAGATCCTCCCGGACAGATGAAAACCAGATGGCAAATAGCTGCCATCCAGCTCCATCCTGCCCCATATGGCTGCATTACTGCAAATCTGGTCCGGGGCTCTCAGGTTCACCCCGGACAGCCCCGGACCTGATCTTGCCATGGTGCGAAACTGGCCTAACATGGACATCTTCACCTCAGTCTAAAATGTCTTCCTGAAAGCGACCCTGATACATGCTGCCTGATCTACACCTGTATCACACCCTGACTGTACCATCTCAACCAGGTATGTCTGACATTGTTGTGGCATTTCAGAGAAAAACATCATTTAAAAGCTAAATATATATCTATTATATAATTGCCGTAACTGACTTCCGTCGGAGCGGCGCAACTTCCGGTGGCTTGGTTAGCGAGCTGTTTCTTCTCCTGGACTCTGTCCGTGGCCGCTTAGCGGCCACGGCGACTCCCGAAGCAATGCCCGCAAAGCGGGCATTGCGAGTTGTTGCAGTCTCGCGAAGCAATGCCCGCGAAGCGGGCATTGCGAGTCGCTGGCACCCACTGCTAACCAAGCCACAGAAGCCCATACGACTGTAGTGTACAGCGCGATGGTATACTACAGTCCCATGCCCATACGCCTGTCCGCCCCTAAACCTAAGCGCCAACGACTCGCAATGTCCGCTGGCGCTTAAGGGCCGACACGCGTATGCCCATGGGACTGTAGTATACCATCGCGCTGTACACTACAGCGCCATGCTCTAAAACACCCCTACCCCCTAAGTCCCGCCGAAGCCCCTACCCCCTGCCGCCCTAAGCCACTACCCCGCCGCCGAAGCCCCTACCCCCTGCCGCCCTAAGCTACTACCCCGCCGCCGAAGCCCCTACCCCCTGCCGCCCTAAGCCACTACCCCGCCGCAGCCACTACCCTCTGCCGCAAGCCCCTACCCCCTGCCGCCCTAAGCCACTACCCTGCCGCAGCCACTACCCTCTGCCGCACCTAACCCCTAAGCCACTACCCCGCCGCCGAAGCCCTACCCCCTGCCGCCCTAACCCACTACCCCGCCGAAGCCCCTACCCCCTGCCGCCCTAAGCCACTACCCCGCCGCAGCCACTACCCCGCCCTAAGCCACTACCCCGCCGCAGCCACTACCCTGCCACTACCCCGCCGCCGAAGCCCCTACCCCCTGCCGCCCTAAGCCTGCCGCCCTAAGCCACTACCCCGCCGCAGCCACTACCCTCTGCCACAAGCCCCTACCCCCTGCCGCCCTAAGCCACTACCCCGCCGCAGCCACTACCCTCTGCCGCACTTAACCCCTGAGCCACTACCCCGCCGCCGAAGCCCCTACACCCTGCCGCCCTAACCCACTACCCCGCCGCAGCCACTACCCTCTGCCGCAACCCCCTACCCCCTGCCGCCCTAAGCCACTACCCCACCGCAGCCACTACCCTCTGCCGCAAGCCCCTACCCCCTGCCGCCCTAACCCACTACCTTGCCGCAGCCACTACCCTCTGCCGCACCTAACCCCTAAGCCACTACCCTCTTCCGCACCTAACCCCTAAGCCACTACCCCGCCGCCGAAGCCCCTACCCCCTGCCGACCTAAGCCACTACCCCGCCGCAGCCACTACCCTCTGCCGCAAGCCCCTACCCCCTGCCGCCCTAACCCACTACCCCGCCGCAGCCACTACCCTCTGCCGCACCTAACCCCTAAGCCACTACCCCGCCGCCGAAGCCCCTACCCCCTGCCGCTCTAAGCCACTACCCCGCCGCAGCCCCTAAGCCACTACCCCGCCGCCGAAGCCCCTACACCCTGCCGCCCTAACCCACTACCCCGCCGCAGCCACTACCCTCTTCCGCACCTAACCCCTAAGCCACTACCCCGCCGCCGAAGCCCCTACCCCCTGCCGACCTAAGCCACTACCCCGCCGCAGCCACTACCCTCTGCCGCAAGCCCCTACCCCCTGCCGCCCTAACCCACTACCCCGCCGCAGCCACTACCCTCTGCCGCACCTAACCCCTAAGCCACTACCCCGCCGCCGAAGCCCCTACCCCCTGCCGCCCTAAGCCACTACCCCGCCGCAGCCCCTAAGCCACTACCCCGCCGCCGAAGCCCCTACACCCTGCCGCCCTAACCCACTACCCCGCCGCAGCCACTACCCTCTTCCGCACCTAACCCCTAAGCCACTACCCCGCCGCCGAAGCCCCTACCCCCTGCCGACCTAAGCCACTACCCCACCGCAGCCACTACCCTCTGCCGCAAGCCCCTACCCCCTGCCGCCCTAACCCACTACCCCACCGCAGCCACTACCCTCTGCCGCACCTAACCCCCTACCCCCGAAGCCGCACCTAACCCCCTACCCCCGAAGCCGCACCTAACCCACTACCCCCGACGCCGCACCTAAGCCACTACCCCGCCGCAGCCACTACCCTCTGCCGCAAGCCCCTACCCCCTAAGCCGCACCTAACCCCCTACCACCGAAGCCGCACCTAAACCCCTACCCCCCCTACCCACTAAGCCCCGCCACACCTAAGCCCCTATCCCCTAAGCCCCGCCGCCTCCTAAGCTCACGCCGCTAACACCTAACGCCCTACACCCGAAGCCCCCGCCGTCCCCTAACCTAACGCCCCCGTCGATCACTTACATGCCTTCTTAGTCATCTGATCGTCCGTCCGATCCACAAGTCCTTCGTCCGACCAGCCGTCCTCTTCCTCCGGCCCCGGGGGTCTTCTCTCTTCTTTCCGCCATCTCCGCCACTTCGTCCGGCCCCGGGGATCTTCTGTCTTCTTTCCGCCAACTTCCAGCTCCGACGTCCTCTTCACTTATCATTAACATAGAATGGACGACAAATCCACCATTCTATGTCAATGAGATGTGAGGGGCTCTTCTGATTGGTCGCTGTCTACTGCCCTCAGCCAATCAGAAGAGGCCCTCATTTCCCATTGACATACATTAGCGGTGTCTCGCCGATTTTATGGCCGGCCACCTGGTTCTATTTGTCGGCCCTAAAATCGCGGACACACCGCTAATGCATCTCTATGGGCAGTCAGCCCGATTTCTGATTGGTCGCTCTCTCGAGCTCACTGCCCATAGACATGCATTAGCGGTGTGTCCGCGATTTTAGGGCCGACAAATAGAACCAGGTCGGCGGCCATAAAATCGCCGACACACCGCTAATGTATTTCAATGGGAACAAATTAATTTAATAATAAAAAAAAATAATTAAAAAATCATTAAAAAATAATAAAAAAATAAATAAAAAATAAACGGACCTCAAAGAGAACTGGCTCTCAGCCTAAATAATAAATTTAATAATAAAACAAATAATTAAAAAATAATTAAAAAATAAATAAAAAATAATAAATAATTCAATAAAAATAATAATAAAAAAATTAAATATATGCTAATTATATCAGCCCTTTCAGCGGACCTGAAAGAGAACTGGGTCTCAGCCTAAATAATACATTTAATAATAAAAAAAATAATTAAAAAATAATTAAAAAATAATAAAAAAATAAATTAAAAATAATAAATAATTCAATAAAAATAATAATAAAAAAATTAAATATATGCTAATTATATCAGCCCTTTCAGCGGACCTGAAAGAGAACTGGGTCTCAGCCTAAATAATAAATTTAATAATAAAAAAAATAATTAAAAAATAATTAAAAAATAATAAAAAAATAAATTAAAAATCTTAAATAATTCAATAAAAATAATAATAAAAAAATTAAATATATGCTAATTATATCAGCCCTTTCAGCGGACCTGAAAGAGAACTGGGTCTCTGCCTCAGGCTCACTTTAAATAAATAATAAATTTAATAATAAAAAAAAAATAATTAAAAAATAATTAAAAAATAATAAAAAAATAAATAAAAAATAATAAATAATTCAAAAAAAATAATAATAAAAAAAATAAATATATGCTAATAATATCAGCCCTTTCAGCGGACCTGAAAGAGAACTGGGTCTCTGCCTCAGGCTCACTTTAAATAAATAATAAATTTAATAATAAAAAAAATAATTAAAAAATAATAAAAAATAATAAAAAATAAATAAAAAATAAATAAAATTAAATATAAATAAATAAAAAAAATAAATTATAATGCTAATAATATCAGCCCTTATAGCGACTGAAAGAGAAACTAGGTTCATGCTCAGCTACTTTAATATAATAATAAATTTAATAATAAAAAAATAATTAAAAAATAATAAAAATAATTATAAAATAAAAAATAATTAATAAAAAATATTAATAAAAAAATAAATAAAATGCTATTATAATGTATTAATTAATTATTTATTAATGCTATTATAATATGCTATTAACTGCTAATAATAATGCTATTAATGCAAATAATTAATGCTAATAATATTAATGCTAAATTATATAATGTTATTTAATGCTAATAATTATTATTATAATGCTAATAATTATGGTATTAATGGTATATAATAATTGCTATTAATGCAAATAATATTGCTATTAATCTTATTTATTAATGCTATTAATGGTAATAATTATGCTATTAATGCTAATAATTAGGCTATTAATGCTAATAAAATGCTATTAATGCAAATAATATTGCTATTAATGCTATTATTAATGCTATTAATATTAATAATTATGCTATTATGCTAATAATTATGCTATTAATGGTAATTAATAATGTATTAAGCAATAATATATTGCTATTAATGCTAATATTTATGCTATTAATGCTATAATTATGCTATTAATGTATATTATGCTATTAATGCATTAATATATTATATGCTATTAATGCTATTAATTTATGAATTATGCTATAATGCTATTAATGCTATTAATGTAATAATATATGTATTAATGCAAATAATATTTATATGCTATTAATGCTAATAATTGCTATTAATGTATAATTAATATGCTATTAATGCTAATAATTATGCTATTAATGGTATAATAATATGTATTAATGCAAATAATATTGCTATTAATGCTATTAATGTTAATAATTATGCTATTAATGCTAATATTTATGCTATTAATTCTAATAATTATGCTATTAATGCTAAATTATCTATTAATGTATAATAATTATTATTAATGCTATATTTATGCATTCATGCTAATAATATGCTATTAATGGTATATAATGTATTAATGCAAATAATATTGCTATTAATGCTAATATTATGCTATTAATGTATAATATGTATTAAAGCTATAATTACTATTATGTAATTAAATTATTAATGAAATAATATATGCTATTAATGCTATTAATATGCTATTAATGTATTAATAATTAATTATACTATTAATGCTAATATTAATGCTATTAATGTAATATAATGCTATTAATGCAAATAATATTGCTATTAATGCTATAATTAATAATTAGCTATTACTGCAATAATAAATGCTATTAATGCTAATAATTATATGCTAATAATGCTAATATTAATGCTAATAATTGCTAATAATAATCATATTAACGCTAATTAATAATCTATTAAGGTAATAATATGTATTTATGATATTCAAAATGCTATTAATGCTAATAATATTGCTATTAATGCTCTTTATGCTCATAGTAATGCTATTAATACGATTATTTATCTATTAATTCTATTATTTAGGCTATTAATGCTATTAATAATGGTATTTAATGCTATTAATGCTATTAATGCTATTAATAATGCTATTATGACTATTAATAATACTATTAATGCTATTAATGCTAATATTAATGCTATTAATTGTATTATTAATGCTATTAATGCTATTAATATGCTATTAATGCTAATAATAATGCTATTACTGCTAATAATAATGCTATTTATGCTAATAATTATGCTATTAATGCTAATATTAATGCTAATATTGCTAATAATAATCATATTAACGCTATTAATAATGCTATTAAGGCTAATAATCATGATATTTATGATATTAAAATGCTATTAATGCTAATAATATTGCTATTAATGCTCTTTATGCTCATATGATGCTATTAATGCGATTATTTATGCTATTAATTCTATTATTTAGGCTATTAATGCTATTAATAATGGTATTAATGCTATTAATGCTATTAATGCTATTAATAATGCTATTCATGCTATTAATAATACTATTAATGCTATTAATGCTAATATTAATGCTATTAATTGTATTATTAATGCTATTAATGCTATTAATAATGCTATTAATGCTAATAATAATGCTATTACTGCTAATAATAATGCTATTTATGCTAATAATTATGCTATTAATGCTAATATTAATGCTAATATTGCTAATAATAATCATATTAACGCTATTAATAATGCTATTAAGGCTAATAATCATGATATTTATGATATTAAAATGCTATTAATGCTAATAATATTGCTATTAATGCTCTTTATGCTCATAGTGATGCTATTAATGCGATTATTTATGCTATTAATTCTATTATTTAGGCTATTAATGCTATTAATAATGGTATTAATGCTATTAATAATGCTATTAATGCTATTAATGCTATTAATAATGCTATTAATGCTATTAATAATACTATTAATGCTATTAATGATAATATTAATGCTATTAATTGTATTATTGATGCTATTAATGCTATTAATAATGCTATTACTGCTAATAATAATGCTATTACTGCTAATAATAATGCTATTAATGCTAATAATTATGCTATTAATGCTAATATTAATGCTAATAATGCTAATAATAATCATATTAACGCTATTAATAATGCTATTAAGGCTAATAATCATTCTATTTATGTTATTCAAAATTCTATTAATGCTAATAATATTGCTATTAATGCTCTTTATGCTAATACTCATGCTATTAATGCGATTATTTATGCTATTAATTCTATTATTTAGGCTATTAATGCTATTAATAATGCTATTAATGTTATTAATAATGCTATTAATGCTATTCATGCTAATATTAATGCTATTAATGCTATTAAGGCTAATAATCATGCTATTAATCCTATTAATAATGCTATTTTTAATTCTATTAATGCTATTAATAATTTTATTAATGCTAATAATGGTATTACTCCTCATAATAATGCTATTAACACTATTATTAATGCTATTTATGGTAATAATGCTATTAATACTAATAACAATTTATGCTATTAATTCTATTATTTAGGCTATTAATGCTATTAATAATGGTATTAATGCTATTAATAATGCTATTAGTACTATTATTGCTATTAATAATGCTATTAATGCTAATAATAATGCTGTTAATGCTAATAATTATGCTATTAATGGTAATAATAATGCTATTAATGCAAATAATATTGCCACGTTCTAGAATCCCGATGCATTTGCATCGGGCTCACAGCTAGTATATATATATATATATAAACACACTGGCGCTCTCTCAACTGATTAAAAAAGAGCTCCTGGTCCATGCACAGGTGGAGTTTATTAAGAATATATAATAAAATTATATGATAAAAATATCTTGAGAGAATTTTTTATATATGACATAACTAGATGATTAAGACAGGAGTCACAGGTGGAAGATGGGGTCCACATCCACACACCTATCAAGGAAAGTGAAATAATTATCAGACCACTGCACCCGTTCTAATAAAACTTTTCGACTTTTATGCTAGATACAAAATATAGTTTTCATTTTTGTGCTAGATAATAAATAGATAGCTATCTATTTAGCACAAAAATCTAAAAGCTTTATTAGAGTGAGCATGGTGGTCTGGTAGTTAAAGGAAAACTGTCAGACCAAAAATCCATATTTAACTGGTATAATTTCTAATTCCTTTTTCTAAGCTTTCTCTATTCACGTATTTCCATTATTTTTTCTTTCCTCCTGTAAACTTCAAAAAAGTTTAATTCCCTCTGTCAATCACAGTGATTTCTCTGCTGCCCACTCCCCAAAAAAATGAATATTCATACTTCATTACACTGCCCTTTGATCTGTCTGTTGTGTGACTCATTCACTGCAGACAGAGAAGGAAGGGGTGAGGAGTGATCTTTGCTGTAGCTTTATGCTCTTCATGTTATTGTGTGTATCTGAGACATATGTGCAGTGTGTGCAGTGTGAGATATTTCTATGTGTATGATTATTTGCTCAGCACTATTTCACACACTGCTGAAGCATCCGTGATCAGGCTATTGGTGTTCTTTGTGCTCATGCAGGCTAGCCCTTAATACCCTGCAGCTGTCGCATCACATGGTTGTAGCGTAGCCATTCAGAGGGGTTCTCACAGGAAGTATAAAAGATGGGGGTTGGCCAAAGAGAGACATTTTAGGCTTGTACAGTGTAAGGATATGAGGTCTGAGTGCACAGCTCATTCCACCTAGGGATAGATAAAGGTCTAATGTGATTGTGGTGTGCTACTGCAGTGGTAAATCACAGAGAAAATGGGAATAGTATTCTCAGTTTTTAATTAATAATCTAAAGATTTCATTGTCAAATGGAACTGCTGTAGCTGTGTAGTCACTCAGTGTGATAAATAGGGAACTGCTGTTGCTGTATAATGACTCAGTATGATATATAGAGAAGTGCTGTAGCTGTATAGTCACTCACTGTGATATATAGGGAACTACTGTAGCTGTATAGTCACTCACTGTGATATATAGGGAAGTGCTGTAGCTGTATAGTCACTCAATGTGATATATAGAGAAGTGCTGTAGCTGTATAGTCACTCAATGTGATATATAGAGAGCTACTGTAGCTGTATAGTCACTCACTGCGATATACAGGGAAGTGCTATAGCTGTATAGTCACTCACTGTGATATATAGATCTGCTGAAACTTTACAATGTCAGCCTGTCGACTACTAACTTTGTTATTGTAGCGCCCCACTAGTCAGTGCGCTACAGAGGGGTACTGCAACCAAGTTAGGAAGTGCAGTATTCCTGTTATGGGGGGAGGTAATGTAAGTCTGAGGCTCCCAATCTGCATTCACACACTTAGAGCAGGGGATTAAAGGGTTAACCTGATGTTTGTGAAGACCCAGTCCCGGTGAGAGGAGTTTCAGGCTAGAGCAGTGTGAGCGTGGAAAGCAGAGAGGCAGAACGTCTGTGAAGAGAGACAGGGGGTGACTTAACACCCTGGCCCAGTCAAAAGCGGGGTACCGGCTCTGAAGCAGTGCAGAGGTCATCCCTGAGCCGCAAATACCGGTATGACTGACAGCTTCATAGAAGCACGATACGCTCGACATACGTACGGTCCCCACCAGAAGCACCAAACTGGGTTGAACCCCTTTAGAGAGGGAAGGGTATCTCATATCACAGAGGTAGGATAGTGGAAGAGATAAAGGAAGGAACATCACTGGAGCCTCGGAGAGACATTGCTTCCTCCTATGACACCTGGTTCACTACCCAAGCCGTAACACCTGTGAACTGTGTACAAGCTGAAGTAAATGGAGTAAAGAACCCGTGCAGAGCAAGCGTCTGTGTTTCCTCCTGGTTAATTGTGACATTCCAGTCTCACAGCAGAGACTGTGCTGCCCTATTCCTATCATCACACTACACTGCCCCGGGGGACCCTGCTCTACCTATAGGGAGCTACAACACCTTGCTGCCATCCATCCCCCCGGAGGCCCCAGCAACGCCGATGCCATCACCGGATCTACACTGCGGGCAGGATTATTAGACAAACTAGATGGTGGCCCGATTCTAATGCATCGGGTATTCTAGAATATGTGGGTGTGCGGCAGTGCGGGTGTACGGTGATGCGGTTGTGCGAGTGTGCAGTGGTGGCCCCCTCAGTTCTCACCCGCTCCAGGCTTCTGTCCAGCCACCTCTCACCCTAGCATGTCTTCTTCTTCTTCCTCCAGCATAGACGTCAACAATTCCAAGGCTTCAGAGGGCGAAGTTAACAGGGGGTGCCATAGTAGGCGTATCCAAGCGCACAGCCCTGATGTGGTGGGCGTGCCGTTGTTTATGGACACTACGACGTCCCCTTTGGTAGCTCCACCCCCCACGGCCTTTGAATTTCTGGAGTCTATGCCATGAAAAGAAGAAGAATGGCGGGGTAAGCGGCGGGCAGATGGTGCATGGAGCGGCGGCCGGGAGGGAGCGTGGAGCGGGTGAGCAGCAGGCAGGAGACCGAGCGGAGGGGGGCCGGGAGACCGGGCGGACTGTGCCTGTTTCACTGTAACGGAAATCCCATGTCGCTGATTGGTCGCGCCCAGCCTGTCGAGAACAATCAGCGACGCGGGTTTTTTGCGTTAGAGACAGTGTGACGTGAGTGCAAGGTGAGTGCAGGGCTATGTGTGAGGTGAGTGGAAGGTGAGTGTAGGGCTAAGTGTGACGTCAGTGCAAGGTGAGTGTAGGGCTCAGTGTGAGGTGAGTGCAAGGTGAGTGTGACGTGAGAGCAGGACAGAGTGTGACGTGAGTGCATGGCAGAGTGTGACGTGAGTGCAGGGCAGAGTGTGGCGTGAGTGCATGGCAGAGTGTGACGTGAGTGCAGGGCAGAGTGTGACGTGAGTGCAGGACAGACTGTGACGTGAGTGCAGGACAGAGTGTGATGTAAGTGCAGGACAGAGTGTGACGTGAGTGCAGGACAGAGTGTGACGTGAGTGCAGGGCAGAATGTGACATGAGTGCAGGGCAGAGTGTGACGTGAGTGCAGGGTAGAGTGTGGCGTGAGTGCAGGGCAGAGTGTGACGTGAGTGCAGGGTAAGTGTGAGTGGTGGGTGAGTGTGAGTATAGGGTAAGAGTAGGGTGTGTGGGTGTAAGTGGTCTGCAGAACCTGGCTCCTGGTGCTGTGTGCGTTTAGCTTAAGGACCTCTGGTGATGTCACAGCCATGTGATCTTGCTCCGGCAATGATTGAGACATCATCAGAGGTCCTGTAAGTATAGAGCCCCCGTCACACATAACGACGCACCAGCGATCCCGATAACGATACGACCTGCATCGTTTTCACATCGCTGTTCATTTCAAATAGCGGGACGGGAAAGCCGACAGTGAAGATGGCTTTCCCACCCGCTATGTGAGTGTAGCGCCATCGTCTCTGTCACGGCAATCCCGCGTCGCTAATGCGTCGCCAGTGCTCTTTTTGTAAAAAACATATTTGCCGGTACGCATTTCAGATTAATTTCCCCTATGCACAGGGGTGCAGAAAGGCTCTGTACCGCCTGAGCCTAGGTGAGGACCGGGGGGGTGGGGTTGCTGTCGGCGGCCGCGGGTGAGGAGCGGGGACGGGGGGGTGCTGTCGGTAGCCGCGGCTGGTGATTTTACCTCATGCAGCCAGCGCACGTCACACAGGGAGCCGGCTGCATGGTGCAGGCGCTGCCCCCTTCTGCTCCGCGGCTCCCCCTGTCTCCTTGCCGCCTGAGCCTAAAGGCTCATATTGACCATTGGACAGCGCGGCCCTGCCTATGCATGGCACACGTTCCCTATGCATGGCACACGTCCCATATGCATGGCACTCATCTCATATGCATGGCACACGTCCATTATGCATTGCACACATCCATTATGCACTGCACACGTCCATTATGCATGGCACACGTCCATTATGCATGGCACATGTCCATTATGCATGGCACATGTCTCCTATGCATGGCACACGTCTCCTATGCATGGCACACATCCCCTATGCATGGTACCAATCCCCTATGCATGGCACACATCCATTATGCATGGCACACATCCTCTATGCATGGCACACGTCCATTATGCATGGCACGCATCCCTTATGCATGGCACACGTTGTGGAGACCCGGGGGTCAGTGGGCGCTCTCGTCCGCAGGCCCAGCCGCCTTTACAAAGACAGCGTGGACCAGGGCTCATCCCCAACTGAACACCCGAGCTCCTTAACCGTGGGCGGAACACTACTCAGACAACACAGGGTGAGGGAATCACAATATCAAGGCTTTATTGGATCCCCAAACAGTTAACAGCATATAACGCATAACCAGCAAACACACATAAATGTAACAGGCAACAGAGTCTCACCCTTCCGCTGGCTCACCAGGGTTTAGAATGCAGCACGGCAAAGTCTGTAGCCAGGTGACTGTATCGTCCCAACCTGGGTTGCTTCCTTGTCCTTAAGTATCTTGTGCAGTCTTTATCACAGTCGTATCCGCTAATCCGATGCTGAAATCCTTGTGGTTCTTTTAGTCCGTGTTCTGATCCCCTTGGTCGGCACCGAAATGCCTCGGCCTGGGGTTATGGCTCGCTAACCGGATCCGAAGACCCTAGATTAGCTGCCTGTATCCAATCCAGTGACCTCTAGCCGGGACCGAAAATCCCTAGACTGAGGCCACTAGACAGAATATAACTCCAATCTTCAATCTCCAATCTTCTGGTCAAAGTGAACAGTCCTCCTTATATACCCTCAGCCCTCATTGTAGGATATTGGGGACGTCATGATTGGTGCAATAACACAGTCTTTTCATTGACTGAACTCCAATCCTCATTTAACATATTTTAGTCCTATTGCAATCCAAATGCTGATCCAATTGCTAGCAGTGATACAATGGTATGTTAGTTTGAGACAATCAGTCTGCAAACCATGACATTAACACAATAGTGGCTGGAGTCTCAATCAACATTCACAGGGTAATAGACAATGGACGATTAGCATAATTAAGTTCTCTGGCCTTCAATGACAAACAGGTTAGATAATTACATTACCAAGCTAAACTTTAACCACAGAAATCTATGACAATACTGTAAGAAATTCTCTTTGACCAATACAAGTTTACAAACCTATATACAATATGATATGGCTGGTTACATAAGAAATCATCATATGTCCTACATTGAAGGGGTCCATTTCGTCACACACGTCCCCTATGCATGGCACACATCCCCTATGCATAGCACACGTCCCCTATGCATGGCACACGTCCATTATGCATGGCACATGTCCCCTATGCATGTCACACATCCCCTATGCATGGCACACATCCCCTATGCATGGCACACATCCCCTATGCATGTCACAAGTCCATTATGCATGGCACACGTCCATTAAGCATGGCACACGTCCCCTATGCGTGGCACACATCCCCTATGCATGTCACACGTTCATTATGCATGGCACATGTCCCCTATGCGTGGCACATGTCCCCATGCATGGCACACGTCCCCTATGCATGGCACACATCCCCTATGTGTGGCACACATCCCCTATGCATGGCACACGTCCATTATGCATGGCACACGTCCCCTATGTGTGGCACGCTTCCCCTATGCGTGGCACACATCCCCTATGCATGGCACACGTCCCCTATGTGTGGCACACGTCCCTTATGCGTGGCACACGTCCATTATACATGGCACATGTTCCCTATGCATAGCACACTTCCCCTATGCGTGGTACACGCCCCCTATGCATGGCACACGTCCTCTATGTGTGGCACATGCCTCCTGTGTTATATATGGCCCCCATGCTGCTCTATTCTTCCCTCCTCCAGCGCTGATCTCCCGGTCTCCCTCTGTGCTGCTGTGATCGGGCAGAGATGATGCTGCAGAGCTCCTCCACTTCCTGGTTATGTGCGGTCATGTGATCGTCACAGCAGAGAGTGACATCATCTCTGCGTGCGATCACAGCAGCAGCCGGGAGACCGGAGAGACATCGGGAGATCAGCGCTGGAGGAGGAGCCAGAAGTTAAGTATAGAGTTTATTATTTTACTATGGCAGCAGCATGGGGGCCATATCTAACATGGGGGGCATGTGCCATCACAGGGAGGGGCGCAGGACCATAAAATATGCGCCGCTTCCCCAGCCCATCACCGTGGTGCGGTTTCAGCACCACGGTGATGGAGAGCGGCTATGCATATTTTATGAGCGGGAGCAGGAGATCTCCCGCTCCCTCCTGCAGCGTCCACCAGCCTCCGCTAGCTCACTTTTTTCGGTACACTGCACCGTCACAAAAAAAACACTGTCTGTCGCCAGGTTTTGAATATGCACACCTATTTGCATGGTCTGCACTCATTGAGCGGCCTCTGTCTGGCGCGCGATTTCGGCTTCAGACAGACGCCTTAGACAATTATATAGTAGATTAGTATTTTGATCACATGATGATACTTTTTATACATGTTGTCCTACTCAAAGCTGTATAGCTTTGAGAGTCAACTACAAATTAAGTAAATCAGGTGATATGCATCTCTGTAATGAGGAGGGGTGTGGTGTAATGACATCAACACCCTAAATAAGGTGTGCTTAATTATTAGGCAAATGCCTTTCCTTAACCCCTTCAGGACCCAGCCTAAAGACCTTGATATTTTTGTCAATTTTGACCAGTGTCCCATTATGAAGTAATAACTCTGGAACGCTTCAATGGATCCTAGCGATTCTGAGAATGTTTTTTCCTTACATATTGGGCTTCATGTTGGGCTTCATGTTAGTATTAAATTTAGGTCAATAATTTTTGCGTTTATTTGTGAAAAAATAAAAATTGGGCATAAATTTGAAAATTTTGCAAATTTCAAGTTTTGAATTTTTATTCTGCTAAACCAGAGTTATGTGACACAAAATAGTTAATAAATAACATTTCCCACATGTCTACTTAACATCAGCACAATTTTGGAAAAAAAAATTTTGGGGGTAGAAGTTATAAGGGTTGAAAGTTCATCAGCAATTTTTCATTTTTCCAGCAAAATTAACAAAACCATTTTTTTAGTGACCACATCACATTTGAAGTCCCTTTGAGGGGTGTAAATGACAGAAAACACCCAAAAGTGACACCATTCCAAAAACGGCACCCCTCAAGCTACTCAAAACTACATTCAAGAAGATTATCAACCCTTCAGGTGCTTCACAGGATCTAAAGCAACGTGGAAGGAAAAAATGGACATTTTAGTTTTTATAACAAAAGTGTTCTTTAAAGCTGGCTTCACACCACGGTAAGGTCCGGTACGGGGCTGTCCGGTGTAAACCAGACAGCTCTGGACCGGTTTTTGGCCCCATGGTAGCCTATGGGGCCGGATGGAGGTTTCATCACTGCGTTGGAATCCGGGAGAATACGGATTATTCTCTTCGGACATAGAAATGTTGCTTGCAACATTTTTGTGTCCAGGGAGAAAAATCTACCCAATTTGCCGGATTCGCCCGAAATCGCCCGGATTCTCCCGGGAGGATCCGGGAGCTGGACACTGGCGGCTGCACGCCGCTGTTCTTTCAGGACCGTGGCTAGCTCCCTGCCAGTCGCGGTCCTGAATCATTAGCAGCTGCAGCTGAGTCCGGCTGCACACAGGACCGGAGGGCACATTTGGCCCTCCAGTTCTGTGTGATCATCCAGTCCGGGGCTGTCAGGTTCATGCCTGACAGCCCCGGATCGGATTGCTCCGTGGTGTGAAGCCAGCCTTAGAATCAATTCTTTCATTTTCACATGGGCAACAGGATAAAATGGATCCTAAAATTTGTTGGGCAATTTCTCCTGTGTACACCGATGCCTCATATGTGGTCATAAACCACTGTTTAGGCGTACGACAGGGCTCAGAAGAGAAGGAGCGCAATTTGACTTTTGGAGCTAATGGTCCATTCAAAAAGTGAAATTGCACTCCTTCACTTCTGAGCTCTGCTGTGCACCCAAACAGTGGTTTATGACCACATATGAGGTATCGGTGTACTCAGGAGAATTTGCCCAACAAATTTTAGATGCATTTTATCCTGCTGCCCATGTGAAAATGAAAAAATTTAGGCTAAAAGAACATTTTTGTGAAAAAAAAAATACTTTTTTATTTTTACGGATGAATTTGTAAAAAATCTGGAGGTTTAAAGTGCTCATCATCCATCTAGATAAGTTCCCTGGGGGTCTAGTTTCTAAAATACGGTCTCTTGTGGGGGAGCTCTAATGTTTAGGCACACACAGGCTCTCCAAACGCGACATGGTGTCCGCTAACAATTTGAGCTGATTTTCCTTTCAAATTGTTTAGCGGACACCATTTTGCGTTTACAGATCAATTTGTGAAGCACTTGGGGGTTCAAAGTGCTCACTATGCATCTAGATACGTTCCTTGCGGGGGTCTAGTTTCCAGAATGGGGTCACTTGTGGGGTATCTCCAATGTTTAGGCACACAGGGGCTCTCCAAATGCGACATGGTGTCTGCTAACAATTCCAATTGTTAGCGGACACCATGTCGCATATGGAGAGCACCTGTGTGCCACCAGCAGAAGGGCAACTGGAAGAGTTGGGGTATAGCTCCAGAAAATGGCGCCTCTAATGAATGCACTATTTTCTGGGGTACCTGTGGGTTGCAATTTTCAGTGTGGGGGGCCCACAACCTTTGGGTCTCTCCACACTGAGGATTCCAGTGCCCCAGCTGCCAAGTTGTACCTGGCCGGCAGCCAAAAATATGGCAAAGCTCCATGTCATTTTATTTATAGAAGTCATTTTTATTTTTTTTTAAATGACGTGGGGCTTTGCCATAGTTTTCATCCAGCCAGGTACAACGTGGCAGCTATGGACTGCCACCTACCCCCAACTGCCTCATTGTACCTGGCTGGCAACCAAAAATACAGCTAAGCCCATTTTTTTTTTATTTCTGGAACTAATTCTAGAAAAAAATGACGTGGAGCTCTGCCATATTTTTGGTCTAGCTAAGTACAACTTGGCAGCTACGGATTGCCACCAACCCCCAGCTGCCCTCGTTATACCCGGCTGGCAACCAAAAATACAGCGAACCCCATTTTTTTTTCTTTTTTTAATTTCTAGAACTCTAGAAAAAAAATGATGTGGGGCTCCGCCATATTTTTGGTCCAGCCAGGTACAACTAGGCAGCTGGGGGCTGGAATCCTCAGCATGGAGAAACCCAAGTGTCCTGGGCTCCCCATGCTGCGAATTGCAGCTCGCAGAAAATGGTGCATTCATTGAAGCACCATTTTCTGGCGCTGTACCCAGACTCTTCCAGTTGCCCTGATGCCGGTGGCAAACTAGGTAATAAAGGGGTTAATGCCAGCTTTTTTATTGGCAGCTGGCACTAAGATTCATAATATCGGGCCAATGTTAGACCTGGCCATTAGGAATCTCTAGTAAATAGTCAAAAAAAATAAACCACACAGAGAAAAATCTTTTTATTTGAAAAAAACATAAACAAAATTCGGACTCCATCTTTATTATAAAGACCGCCTCCGACATAGTCCACAACGAAGGTTCCACGATGCTCGATTGCATCTGCTACATCCACCGTCCATAGTGGATCACTACACTGTCAGATCACTACTCTGCAGCTCGACCTCCATGCAGGTGGATTGAGCTGCAGAGTAGCGATCTGACAGCCTGGGTGTAGTGATCCACACAGTAGATCACAGTGCCTGGGCTGCCAGATTGCTACTCTGCAGCCTGATCTCCCTGCATGGGGATCGAGCTGCAGAAAGCGATCTGACAGCGCAGGCACAGTGATCCACTAAGTGGATTACAGTGCCTGGGCTGCCAGATTGCTATTCTGCAGCCCGATCCCCCTGCATGGGGATGAAGATGCAGAAAGCGATCTGACAGCCCTGGCACAGTGATCCACTAAGTGGATCAGAATGCCTGGGCTGCCAAATCGCTACTCTGCAGCCTGATCCCCCTGCATGGGAATCGAGCTGCAGAAAGCGATCTGACAGCCCAGGCAAAATGATCAACTAAGTGGATCAATGTGGCCGGACTGACAGATCGCTACTCTGCAGCCTGATCCCCCTGCATGGGAATCGAGCTGCAGAAAGCGATCTGACAGCCCAGGCAAAGTGATCCACTAAGTGGATCACAGTGCCTGGGCTGCCAAATCACTATTCTGCAGCCTGATCCCTCTGGCATGGGGGATCAGGCTGCAGCAGCTCAGTCTTTTCCAAGGCTTACTGCAGATGTAGGTAATAACTAATCACAGCAAAGGTTTATGAAATAATTTAAAGTGATCACCCTCCATTTGAACAGAACACATGCCCATCTACTTTTTTTTATAACCTTTTATTTCATCACATCAAATCACAATCTTAGTATAATGAGCCAACAATGTCCCCAGCAAAGTATGATGCTGCCACAGTCTCTTAACATAGTCCAGTCCATGCAGCCAATAATCCCCCTTTTATGCACCTGACATCATACCAGGAAGGAACCGCCCACTGAATATGAAATTTAGGACTGCGCTTCTGAATTAATTAACACGCCCACCTGGGCGTGATACCACTAAGCAAGGGCGGAGAAATGGACCCGGAGAGAAAGCTCACAGGTCACCCACATGTCTAGGGATGACCTCAAAATGCGGGAACATGTAAGTTATGAATAGCATTTTTTCCACATTTATACTTCCCATTTAGGTCAGACAGGGATGATTAGGGATATAGTAGGACACCTCAGGGACATGTAGTGATAGGTTTCAATTACAAGTTGATTTAAACTTAAAGTACAGTTCATATGTTCACAAGCAAGCCTGAAGTGTCTGTGTATTCATACAAGGGAGAGAACAGTAAATTAAAATGTGCCTGTGCTGAGGAGGAAGATGGGGCGCAGACTGCTAATCTACGGTTATACAGCAGCCGATCCTCTGTCTTACCTGCGACTACCAAAGCCTTGCACTTTCCCCTCAACACCCCCACAGCCCTTACCACATAGTATGATGTCACACAACCCCTCCTGACAGAAAGAGGCCCTTAAAGTCTACACACATAGTTTGGTACCCAAAACTCCCTAATAATGCCCTCTACATCTATTCTCACACAGTATTATGACCACACAGTGTCTTTTCCCAGTATAAAGCCCCCACAGAGACCCATACAGTATGATGGCCCCTCAGCTTGCTACTATACAATAGTGCAGGGCAAACAGGGAGAGGATCACAATGCAGACCGGAACCCAGTTTTTGTCAAAGAGAGTCGCCCGTCAGGGCTGTGGGGTACTCGGGACCGGTCCCCTTTAGTCTCTGTTGCCTGGGGATGTCTCACGGTGGTGGCTGGGGACCGGTTCCGTGGCCCTGGGCGACGTCAATTAAAGGGGAGAAAAATTAAAAAATGAAAAGGGAAAAGAGTTTGTCATGGATGTGACGCCACCCATGGTTTGTGGCCAATATGAGCCACCGCTGCTTGTCACGGTCCTGGGGATGATGGCAATGGGCAGTGAGGTGTTAAGCCCTCCACGGGCAAGGCTAGTTATCCCCAGGGCCAGTATATACAGTAGTCTATGGCTAGCCTCACACCACGGTTTTGGGCTATCAGGTTCCATCTAGTAACACCTGACAGAACATGACAGCCACGGACAAACAGAACCGGAGGGTAATATGCTCTCCGGTCCTGTTTTCTACCAGAATCGGCAGATCGCAGCTGCTGAAATTTCAAAATCGCAGCTAGCGAGGAGCTAGCCGCGGTTCTGAAATGTCAGTGGGGAGCTGTCCACGGTGCTGAAGTTCAGCGCCGGCCGGCGCTGAGCTTCAGCACTAGGTGTCCGGCAGCTGGATGCCATTTTTTGCTAGATCCAAGAGGATCTGGGAGGATCTGATTTGTGCATATTTTTGTCCCAGACAGAAAATCGAAGCAAGCGAGAAAAACCCGCATTCTCCCGGATCCTCCCGGACAGATGGAAACCGGATGGCAAATGACTGCCATCCGGCTCCATCCGGCCCTATAGGGATACTAAGGGCCGAAATCCGGTTCACACCAGACAGCCCCGGATCCACAAAACTGTGGTGTGAAGCTGGCCCATGTGTGATGGTAGGGTATGTGTGGAGGTACAGTGGTAAGACTTACTGACATCACTGGAGCTCCTGCGGGTCCTGTCAGGACGTTGTCTTCTCCTTTCCAGCAGGCTGTCTCTGCCTGCACAGCAAATGCAGTTGGCCGCTCCGCAAGTGTAGGCGAGCCCTGGCTAATCACCACAAGAATAAGTCTCTCACATAAAGTCCTGAGTTTGACCGGTATGTTACTCACTGCAATGTTCTTATTTTACACAGTACGGTATACAGCAGTGTGCTTTTGATCCCGGTTGCCGGTCTGCAGCTGGGTCGGCTTGCTAGAGGCACCCCCTTTCGGGCCTCTTCAATCCCACGCACATACCCCGGGCCAGCTGTCGCAGGCTTTCCGGTGCATGTCCCGCTCGGGATTCCTAGCTCTGTGTGACTGCCTTTCCTTCGTTGTGCTGGGGGTGCGGTATGGTACATGATGATCCAGCACCCAGCCAGTTAATTCGTGGCCAGGGCATACGGTTTCCATCCACATCTACAGGGCCGGCCCCCTAGTGTTGACCCAGTCTCTCGGTGTACCTGTCCTCCTAGGTCCACCTTAAACCCCTTCTGCTTCTGTCTCTGGTCAGTAGCCCTAGATGCGGACTGGCCTTACAGTTGCACAGGCCGATGGGTCTGTGTTCTTCCAGACAAGTGTGTCAGTGCCTGGGCTACATGGGTGTCTTTGCTTAGGGGTAATGTTTCTCACCCTCTTACTCTCACCAGGAGCCTCAATCAGAACTCTTTCTGAGCTCCCCTAACTTTGTGTTCCCATGTTTTTCTCTGGTTCCTCCACCCCTTTCCTGGGTTTCCTTCCGTACTCTCCACCCACCACTCATCTCCCCCCACTATCCCCTGCCTGACATGGAGTACTAGGTCTAGGGATTGGGAATGTGTTGGATGTTGGTGTGGGGTGTTTAGCTTACCTGTCCCAGCTGCAGTACCATACTGTGGCCACCGGTCTGCAGGGACGATACAAAAGCAGATATGCTGCAATGCTACGTGTTGCGCTAAGTTGGAATGTAGTACTAAATATGCAGAAGTTCAATGTATGAGCCCACTACCTATCGATTCAGCATGGTAAAAAATTACAAAGGGAAGCACTCGGGTCAGTTAGACTTCGGGTGTGCAATGTAACGGCAGGGCAATGGAACACAGGCAGATCACTATACACACCCAAGGTCACAGAGACTGCCGGGAATTTGTGTGACATAGGATGTTGGAAGGAAACATGGGGGCACCACAGAATCATAACTGTGCCTCTATGGGTGTGATATAGACTGATTGGGCTGGAATGCTCAGCAGACGTACACGCCACTACGACTAATCAAAGTACATAGCATAAGACTCTACCTTTTATTAAAAAAATGGAAGTTGAACTAAATATGATGTTCAACTCTGAAGAAATTAAATCAATATTTAAAAATGTCCACTTCCTTTCAATCTCATCCAGATACAATGAGCTTATCGTATATACTCGACTATAAGCCGAGTTTTTCAGCACACTTTTTGTGTGGGGAGGGAACGGGAGGTCAACGTGTCCCTGCTCATTAGTGTAATGTAATATGCACTGCAATCCCCTGTCCATCACCAGTGGGGTGAGCGGCGCACAAGACATTACACTAAGTATATACTCATCCCCCCATCACAGTATATGCCACCTGCTGCCGCACACAGTAAAATAATAAACCATTTCATTTACCCTCCGTCGCTGTCTAGCAGCGCCATCTCTCCTCCGGTCTTCCTGCTTGTACTGTTGTGCTGGTATCATGTGACTACCGCAGCAGTGACATCATCACTAAGTTCTGCTCACAGTGCGGGACAATTCTCGGGATGCTTGGGTCATGCAGGAAGACCGGAGGAGAGATGGTGCTGCAGGACAATGACAGAGGGTAAGTTGAATGGTTTATTATTTTACTGTGTGCGGCAGCAGGGGGTCATATACTGTGATGGAGGCCATATATGGCATGCCCCTCCAGGGTTTTAAGATACTTGGAACCAGACTTTGAGGCTTCATCACGGGGATCACAGGGACCGAGACCCGGCTCCGTGACCCTGGCGGTGTCATTAAATGTTCGATGTGGGTGGCTCTCTCTTAGGGCGGAAATGTAGTGTTGGGGTTCATTGTAGGAAGGGATGACTGGACCTGGGGATACTTGTTAATTTTACGTGACGACACCCGCAAGTTGCGGCTATAAATGGCCACTGCTGCACAACAGTTCTCCTAGGGGCCAATGGTTGGGAGGCAGCAATGTTCTTAAGCTCTATACGGGTAGGGCTGAACCCCCATGGCAGCTCGAGGTACCTGAGTGTGTTGGTGGTTGTGTTTCCAGTGCTTTTGATGCGTAAGAAAGTTCACAGACACAGCAGGTTGTAGTCTTCAGTTCTTTTACTCACAGTCTTTGTGTAACAGCCCACTGAGCATTGGGTTCTCGGAGGCAGGGATCCAACTTCTCCCGGATTGGAGGATGACATTTAACCAGCACCCCTTCTCTGTCCTTTCTCAGCCTCTTTACACTGGGCTTGCCTCGCCCGTCCTGCCTTGCACCTCGCTACACAGAGCTCTGAGCCAATGACTGTAGGCTTTTCTTAGGGGTTAACCTGCAGGTCTCCCCTGCAGGAGGTCTAGCCCTATGGTTGCCACATTTTCAGCAGATGTGCGCAGAAGTCGACTGTGTTCCCTTAGAAGTTCCACAGCCTCCAGGTTGCTAGCTGAGCCTGGTCTGTCTTCTCCACTAGTCTTGGCGTTCCTGGTGCCCCTAGTCTTTGGCCTAGTCCCTCCAGTGCCTGCGCTTGACAATGAATACGAGACCCGCGGGTGGGTCACTGCCCGTGCCTCTGAGACCCTCTCTTCCTCCTGGAGCCACCCGTTCTCTTTCTCCGCTACTCAGTCTGGCCTGTGGACACTTCTTTCGAGTTCTTTTCCTTCTGTGACAGGCTTTCTTTCTCTATCTCTCCAACTCGACTCTACCTGCTTCACTCTCATCTCTGCTGTTCAGCTGCTTTTCCTTCTGCTGTGTAACTGTCTCTCCTGCGATCTACATCTTTCCCGCTCTTCTTATACCTTCTGTCACGTATCCCACGTCATCTACGTTTGTGTTTCCTAATTTCACTCCTCCCCAGGTGCTCCCTCTAACTACTTCCTTCACCACCAAGCCCCACTACAATGGTTCCTAGTGTGATCTGGGTGTCCCGGCACCGGTCTGTGCCCCTCTTACTCTTAGAGTAAGACAAGAAAGGGGAATGGGAGCACATGTGAAGGAAGTTTAAACAAGGGAAATTTGTTGGAAGAGGCCGTGTTGCCACTCACCATAGGTGGTTGTGCACGCCCTGCACAACTGCAGTTTATCGCCTCAGTGTTATGCCTCCTCCTTGGAGGTGTTTGCAGGGACAGCTGGCAGTATCCACAGAGCCCGGAGATCTATGCTGTGGTCATGTGACCAGACCAGAAATACATCACCACAGGTCCTTCAGTGGTGCATGCAAGCTTCTTCCAGCAGGTCCTGTGGTTTAGGAAAGATGTTTAAAGATTCTCCTCCTGCCCAGAGCTGCTCCTGCTGGTAATACCCTCTTACCCGAGAGTGGGATACTACACCCTAACAGGGGGTGCAGTACCTCTGTGGCGACTGGATCCTCAGGGGCGACACATATAAAGTAATTGGGGCCAGCATGGGGGGCATATACTGTGATGGGGGCCATATACTGTAATGGTGGGCATGTACCAGCATGGGGGGACTGCATCGCCCCCCAGGGCCGTGGGTTACTCGAGACCGGTCGCTGCTGTCTGGTCAAAGGGGCAGTGACCTCGGACCGATTCTGTGGTTTGCAACAAATGTAAAAAGGGAAAAATATAAAAAGTGTAAAAAGAAAGAAAAAAAATAAATAAGTTTGTCACTGTGACGCCACCCGTGGTATGCGGCCAGATGTGAGCACTGCTGCTTATCTCAGCTCCGAGGGATGATGATGTGACGCAGCAAGGTAATGAGCCCTTTCACGAGCAGGGCTGGTTTATCCCCTGGGCTGGTGATAAAAGTTTGTAGTGAGGTGACTGCAGTGGCGGACTTTCAGCCCGGCGGGCCCTGGTGAAGCTTTAGGTGAGGACCGGGTCAGGGGGTGCTACCAGCGTCAGGTGAGAAGCGAGGGGGGTTGATAGCAGCGTCAGGTGAGGAGCTTAGGGTGCTAGCAGGAGGGAATTGCGTGCGGCTGTTACCTGCGCTGAGCCGCGTATTGTAGATCTGGGAGCCGGGGCTGGAGAGTAGAGGAGGGGCGGGAACTGCCAAGGGAAGAAGGAAGCTTCCCTCAGTTAACCTCCTCTCCTCTGACATATGGTCACAGGGGGCCCCCTACAGGTGCTTGAGGGGCCCCCTACCCAGTTGAACCAGCTGCGTGATGGTAGGTCCGCCCCTGGGTGACTGTGAGGAAACCGTGGGGGTGCAACATACTTCTGACAGCAGTGTTTCTGATCTCTCATCCTCACAACTTCTCAGATGCCAGAGTCTGTAACCAAGGTTGCGCAATAAAACTCTCACACAAGTCTCAAGTTCAACTGGGTACTTTGCTCACTGCTGTTATTTTTACACAGTCTTGGTTCTGCAGTGAGCGGTACTGGTAGCCAGTACAGCAGCTGAGAGAGTTCACCAAAGCACCCCCTTTCTCAATGCCTTTCGGGTCTCTTCAAGACCACTCACAACCTCCGGGCAAGCAGTTGCAGACTTTCCTGGGTATGCTCAATTTGGATCCCTAGTCCTATCTGAGGCCTTTCCTTCTGTGTGACGGTCAGTAGGTTCCAGGCATAGGGACCCTTCACCTCACCAGTAAATCTGTGGCCGGGGCATATAGCATCCAACCACTATTAGAGGGCCGGTTCCCTGTCTGTCGACCCAGTCCCTCAGTCTCCATAAATCCGGTCTTCCACCTTGGACTCCTTCTCCTCTACACCTGGTCAGTAGCCTCGGACCCGGTCAGCCATAAGATGACACCAGCCACCAGGTGCTGGTTTTCTCTCCGGTTGTTACAGACTTTTAGCTATGTCACGGCTTGCAGCTAGAAGTCCGGTTTCTCCTCCTCCTTCTACTCGCCAGGAACTCCCCTCACTGACTGACTAACTGTCACTCTCTCCATGAGGTCACTACTTTTGCTCCTCCCCCTTTCACATGTGTCTCTCCTAAGCTCTACCCACCACTCAGTCTTCCCCCACCTCTCCCCTGGCTGGCATAAAGTCCTAGGTCTAGGGATTCGGGGCATGTTGGGTGTTTAATTTGGGGTGGATGGCTCACCATCCCAGCTGCTTTACTACTCTGTGGCCACCGGTCCGCAGGGGCGCCACAGGACATATGCAGTGATGGGGGGCATATACAGTGATGGGGGCATGTACCAGCATGGCGGGCCATATACTGTTATGAAAGCCATATAAAGTACAGTGATGAGGGGCTATATACCAGTGAGAAGGGGCTATATACAGTAATGAGGGTCTATATACAGTGATGGGGGCTAAATACAGTGATGCGGGGCTATATACCAGGCTGGGGGGCTGCTGTATTTCCTACCCTAGGCTTATATTCGAGTTAATAAGTTTTCTCAGTTTTTTTGAGGTAAAATTAGGGGCCTCAGCTTATACTCGGGTATAGACGTTAATTACAAAATAATAGCTAGATGGTACAAACCCCAGACATTCTACATAAAATTGATAGCCCTAATTCATCACTTTGTTGGAGATGTAACATGGAAAAAGGCACCCCTCTCATAGGGTCAAAAATTATCCAGTACTGGAACACTATTAATCAACATATATAGGGTATTAAATATAAATGGGGGCTGGATGGAGCTGGATGGCAGCTCTCTGCCATCCGGTTTCATCTCTGCGGTGGAATCCAGGAGAAATCGGATTTTTCTCACCATACACAAAAATGTTGCTTGCTGACCTCTGTGCAGCAGTAGGCGCGGCTGAGCTCCGGTCAGCGGTGAGCCAGCCGGGAGATGACTGGCGTCAGCCGGTCATCTCCCGACTGCTCGCAGCGGTGGTGCCCTTCGCGGCATTCAAACCGCGCGCCAAGCCGCAGTACTGGTCACTGCGGCCGCGGAGACCAATCAGAGAGGTGGCGCGGTTTGGCGTGCGGTTTGAATACCGCGTCTCTGATTGCTCGCCACAGTCGACCAATCAGAGGAGTGGAATTCAAACCGCACGCCAAGCCGCGCTAGTTCTCTGATTGGTCGCTGCGGTGACCAATCAGAAGAATACTGTGGCTTGGCGCGCGGTTTGAATGCAAACACCATCCTTGCAGCCTCCTCCATTCCCTCAGCCTCCTCCATCCTCACAGCCTCCTCCATCCTCACAGCCTCCCCATCCTCACAGCCTCCCCATCCTAACAGCCTCCCCATCCTCACAGCCTCCTCCATCCCCTCAGCCCCCTCCATCCTCACAGCCTCCTTATCCCACAGCTTCCTCCATCCTCACAGCCTCCCCATCCTCACAGCCTCCTCCATCCCTTCAGCCTCCTCCATCCTCACAGCCTCCTCCATCCCCTCAGCATCCCCATCCTCACAGACTCCTCCATCCCCTCCAGGCAGACGATGGAATGAAGCGCTGGTGAGTGTCCCCGCAGCGTGCGGGCTGCTCACTGCCTACTCCATCCACTCAGCCTCCCCCTCCTCACAGCCTCCCCATACTCACAGCCTCCTCCATCCTCACAGCCTCCCGATCCTCACAGCCTCCCTATCCTCACAGCCTCCCTATCCTCACAGCCTCCTCCATCCCCTCAGCCTCCTCCATCCTCACAGCCTCTCCATCCTCACAGCCTCCTCCATTCTCACAGCCTCCCCATCCTCACAGCCTCCTCCATCCCCTCAGCCTCCTCAATCCGCACAGCCACCTGCAACCCCTCAGACTCCCCATCCTCACAGCCTCCTCCATCCCCTCAGCCTCCTCCATCCTCACAGCCTCCTCCCACCCCTCAGCCTCCCCATCCTCACAGCCTCCCCATCCTCACAGCCTCCTCATGCTCACAGCCTCCCATTCCTCTCAGCCTCCTCCATCCCCTCAGCCTCCTCCATCGCCTCAGCCTCCATCCAACCCCTCAGCTTCCCCATCCTCATAGCCTCCTCCATCCTCACAGCCTCCCCATCTTCACAGCCTCCTCCTCCCTCACAGCCTCCTCATGCTCACAGCCTCCCATTCCTCTCAGCCTCCTGCATCCCCTCATCCTCCTCCATCGCCTCAGCCTCCTCCAACCCCTCAGCTTCCCCATCCTCACAGCCTCCTCCATCCTCACAGCCTCCTCCATCCTCACAGCCTCCCCATTCTCACAGCCTCCACATCCTCACTCCTTACTCCTGTCTATTAGGTCTATCAGTCAGTGTGACGCAGTTTACTCCTCTCTATAAGGTCTGCCAGTCAGTGTGACAGTTTACTCCTGTCTACAAGGTCTGTTAGTCAGTGTGATGAACTTCACTCCTGTCTATAAGGCTGTCAGTCAGTGTTACGAACTTCACTCCTGTCTACAAGGCTGTCTGAAAGTGTGACGAACTTCACTCCTGTATACAAGGCTGTCAGTCAGTGTGACGCAGTTCACTCCTGTATACAAGGCTGTCAGTCAGTGTTACACACTTCACTCCTGTCTACAAGGCTGTCAGTCAGTGTGACGCAGTTAATTCCTGTCTTTAAGGCTGTCAGTCAGTATCACAAACTTTACTCCTGTCTACAAGGCTGTCAGTCAGTGTGACGAAATTCACTCCTGTCTACAAGGCTGTCAGTCAGTGTGATGCACTTCACTCCTGTGTACAAGGCAGTCAGTCAGTGTGACGTCCTTCACACCTGTTTGCAAGGTATTCAAGAATACCCAATGCGTTAGAATTGGGCCACCATCTAGTTTACTATAAAAGGGCAGTATAAACAGGTTGCCCAATTGTCAATGAATGCTCAAAATGCTAGTTTGTCAGATGAAATAATCTTTTGGTTTGCCCAAAAGATCATCGTTCTTGGTAGCGCATTGCCTTGTGTAAATAGGACCTGTTCTGCAGGGGACAATGGCCACCTATTACTGGTCGTTCTGTGTACATCTGAAGTTCGGTCTGCCTGTGTAAACAAGCTTTTAAACAATCGTCGATCAACAAATATTTATCGACTGGAGGTTGTTTAATGCCACAAAATCTGTTAATATAAACTCACATTTAGGGTCAGTTACACTTGGCGACGTTCTAGCGATCCCGACAACGATACGACCTGGTATGGATCGCTGGAATGTCGCTATGTGGTCACTGGTGAGATGTCAAACAGTCAGATTTACTGAATGACGCAGCAATGATACAGTGACCCGTATAACGAGCTCGGCAGTCGTTGAGACCCTGTCACACAGCAGCTAGTCTGACGACTCAGACCTACGTGGCTGAGTTCTGAGTCGCCAACGAGGTCGTTGTTAAGGTGTCAAATACACCAATGCCCAACGATTAAAAAATGGTCCAGGCCATTTCTACATGATCGGCGATTCACAGCGGGGCCTGGTCGCTGCTATGTGTCAAATATAGCAAGATCGCTGGCGAGATTGCTGTTACGCCACAAAACCTGTGACGCACCAGCGATCTCGCTAGTGATCTCGCTATGTGTGACAGGGGCTTAAGATAGAAAGTTAGGGCACCAAGCTAAATCCCAAAATGAGGATTGTACAATTTGTGCAGGTCACATTATTTACTGCCATATGACCTAGAATGTATATCAGATGATAGTTGTATTACCTTTACACTTAATGATTGAATGCATAAGACATAACAATTCTCCAAATAAAACAATAGTTTCAAAGAAAGGGATAACCAGGATTTTTATCATAGCTTCTAATCTAGAAAATTCCAGCATAAATAGAGCAGAGATTTACTGTACTTGGATGAGAGTTTTTATCCTGTTTAATTCAGTACCCATTCCAGGATTCTGGAAATGATCAGTCTCTACAAGCTAATTTGCATTGTTTTTGTGGACATTAATTATAGGGTCTGATGTCAGGACTTTGCCTGCAGCAATGCCTGGGAGTAAAGAAGACTACAAGCTGCAGGAATGAGGAGTGATTAGTTTTTGCCAAGGGGTGGTCTAGGGCAGGGCGAGGAACCATTTTTCTGCTGAGGGCCATTTGGAAGTTTCTACAATCCTTCGGGGCCGTACAAAATTATCAACTTGAAACTTAGGGCTCCTTCACATTTGCGTATGGTAACGCAGAGTATGCTGCGTTCCCATACGCATCCAACGCATGCGCACTGCGTTCCTATGTTTAACATAGGAACGCATAGTGCCTGCGTTTGGCAGCGTTTGCTGCGTTCGGGTGCGGATGCGGACGATATCTGCTCTCTCCAGGGTCCAGCGTCCGCACCCGGGACGCAGCATGTTGCATTTTTTGGGCGCTCGGGGACCTTGGAAGATCAGCAAGCATCCCCAAGCGCACAAAACATGCATTGTCTTCAATGGGTCCACAGTGTTCAGCGCTGGACAGCGCAGGAGAACGCTGCAGACCCATTGAAAAATCTCCCGGTGGCCGCCGGTGATGTCACAGGAGCTCACCGACGGCCACCGGGAGATCAGCTGAGGCTCTGCTGTCCTCCTCCTCCCTGCCGCTGGTAATCTCCTAGCGATGTCGGCGGGGAGAACAGCTGATTTGACAGCTGTTTGAATCTTCCCGCGCCGACATCTCCTCTCGGTGTCGGCGCGGGAAGATTCAAACAGCTATCAAATCAGCTGTTCTCCCCGCCGACAGTCCCGGAGCTTACCGGCGGCCGGGGGGCGGAGATCTCCGGTGCTGATCTCCGCCCCCGGCCCGCCCCCGGACAGCGCCGATTGGCTGGCCGGGCTCCCTAGTCATGTGTCCGCAGGCGGACATTATCCGCTGCGGACACATCATTCCACACTGCTTTTGACAGCGTTTGTGTCTGCATGCCATCAGCATGCAGACACAAACGCAAATGTGAAGGTAGCCTTACCCTCAATATTTGGTTAAACAATCAACTCACCCCTACTGTGGTGGCTGGAGCTGCTTCTCTTTGGCGTAGGTGATATTGGTCATGTTGCTTCTCAACTGCTTTTCCAGGTTTGCTAGAGCCCTAGACATCACAGGAGAGGATGGGGCATATACCCCACTGGGGAGACCGAAGCTAGGGTATAGAGATCACTTGGGAGTTGGATTTAAAGGGCATACAGTTGGCAAAAGGCGTCTGCCAGCCTGAGCACTGCGGTCTCCTGGAATCTGCCCGGGGGCCACAAAAAAGTCATCGAGGGCCGCATTCGGCCCTGGAGCCTGAGGTTCCCCACCCCTGGTCTAGAGGATCTTATTTGGGGCCAATATCAGTTTAATGAGTCTGCATTTGTTTAATATTGGATTTTGTATTTGTTTTTTAATTTCCTTATAATTCTTTTGTGTTTGCATGGCCTATAAGAGTGTTGAAAAATAGGTCTGTAACTCTAAGTTATGAATTGAACTGTTTACAACTGTTGTGCTGTCCGCCATTCCCTTTTGTGAATAACTCATACAGAATGTGATGTTAATTTATTCAGTTATCTTATATAGTCATATTGTTTGTTGTACTTTGCTACAATCTACTGACTATTGTTATAATAGGTCAAGATATGTGTTTCTACAGAATTGTATGGATTTTCCCAGAATACCTCCCTCTCTTTAGCACCTCCTATCTTGTTCCCATCTTCACTGTAACCCCTCCTATCTTGTTCCCATCTTCCTTCACTTCTTCCTTTTAGTGTCAGTGCCATTTTTTTAATGTGTACATAAGGACTGGAAGACGCATCCTCTATTTACCTCTATCTTCAAACCTTCATTTTACATCTCCCATTACTTCATCATCTCCCTGACTTCTCAACCTCATTTTATCAAGGTACTGTAAATATATCAGTAAAAATATAAACATTACATCATCCTTCCTTGACAGAATACTTGTGGCTGGGATTAACATGGGGGAAGAGGATAGTGAGTAACTATCTATTACTGCTTGTAGAAAGACCATGCTAACATCCTTAAGACACATCTCACAAATGTGTATTAGTGGCAGAATAGTAAAAAAAAGGATGCAGCTTTCAGTCCTTTTGTACACATTAACAAAATGGCAATGACACTAGAAGGACAAGATAGGAGGGGCAACAGAGAGAAATGCATTCTTGGAAAATCCACTCAATTCTGTAGGAAGACATATCTTGACCTTTTATAACAAGAGCCAGTAGGGGGCAGCAAAGTACACCTAACAATATAACTATACAGTTATAAGATCATTTAACATAACTGTATAAATTAACAAAATATCACTTTCTATGAGTATTTCACCAAGGGGAATGATGGACAGCACAACTGTACAGCAGAGAGGAAACACCTATCCTTTAGGTAACTAGCAAGTGGTTATGAGTAACACTCACTATAAAGATACAACATCCCAATTCTTAGTGAGGGCAACAGAGGAGCATGTTCTGGGGTTTGTTTTATTTTAGGATGCCGATTTTTATTTAGAAGCCTTGTACTACTTGTGACTCAAATGTGTCACACTACTAGTTTGGGGATAAGGGTCATAGCCTCACATCATCCCGAACCAGGCTTGCTCAGAGGGGCATGACTAAGAGTCTACCCAGTCTTCACCAGAACCTCTGATGGTTAGGCTGGACTTTGCTGATGAAATGCACCAGGTACTACTTCAGGGCAGTCCACCAAGATGAACGGCACACAGTAAGAAGGATGTGATGAGATCCACTGCCTCTAGAGAGCCACATGAAGAGTAACCCCTGGCACTTACCCTGAGAAAACCTGAGCTACCTGACCTTCCTAGATGGGTTCTTTCACCTTGTTCAACGATCACGTGCCTGTTGCTGTATTACCCTAATCACGATCCTGTCTAGTGATCAGGGCAGCAGAAACATTAGTCCTGCTCTATGATAAAGACACAAGGAGGATAAAACAGACAAGGGTAAAAGAAACTGAATTAACTTAATACGCATTCCAAAATGCAGTTGGGCAAAAACTGGAATGAAAAGGAAATAAATCAAAAGGGAGATAATGAATAGGAAGACACAAAACACACTTCCAAGCAGCAATATCCAGGAACAAGTCAAAAATAATTTTTCTTTCCACGGCTCACAACTCCACACCAGGACCATGGAATAGCAAGCTATCACTGGTAACTACTAACGCAAAGTGGTATTTGTACCAGAGAGGAGTGGAGAAATTAGAACAGCTGACACAACTCAAGGCAGAAAGCCAACAAAGAAAAAAAGTAACTGCATAAAGGGAACCTGTTAGCTACTTTATGCCCCCAAATGTATAACTATCTCTCCTTGCAGCTTCCTAGTACTATTCTAAGCATCGCTGTCTGACCTAATACTGTACTGTAATAGTGGAGAAAAATCATTTCGTAACTCACTATTTGTAATTGTAATTAGGCTCAGTCTAGATGTTTTGGCTGTTCTCTCCAGGTTCATGTCCCCCTGCGTTCCCTGGTCATCACACCCCGGTGGGCGTGGAAACGTAATTTACAAGCAAGATTCCCAACTGAATTGTATTCAATTCTTCCTGGTATGACACATCAATAGCATAATTTCCGGTTCTGTGTATTGTGGATGAGTATTGGCTGTACTGGCCAGCTTCGGAATGCACAGTGCACATGCTCTGAAATGTATCAGCACACCCAATACAACCCCACAATACACGGGACTGGAATTGATGCGGCCGGCGCGTCATACCAGGAAGGAGCCCATGGGTTTCAAACGCCGGGACAGCACTTCTGAATTAGATTATCATGCCCACCGGTGCATGATAACCAGAGAATGCAGGGGGGCATGAACCAGGAGAGAACAGCTAAAACATCTAGATGCAGCTCAATTACAAACAGAAATAGTAAGTTACTAAATGATTTTTTTCCACTATTACAGTACAGTATTAGGTCAGACAGGGATGCTTAGAATAGCACTAGGAAGCTGCAGAGATGCATAATGATAGGTTTTGGGGCAAAAAGTATCTGACAAGTTCCTTTTAGTCCTAGCCGCACCAGCACAAGGAAAAGTCTGCTCAGCTAACTGGAAGTCAAAGCAGATCTAACCAGTGCAGGCATGCATACAGCCATGCACTGCGACTTTCTGACCCCTGATCTCTCTCTGTTGTGATACTCCTGTGACAAAATGCCTTAGGGTACCTTTACACGCGGCTACATTTCTTGGGTGGCTACAGGTAACTTACTGGTTGCAGTGAAATCATGGAGACAAGGTTCTATCTTGTTGCTGTGTACAAATGGAATAATCTCTCCATGATTTCACTGCAACCAGTTAAGTTACCTGTAGCCACCCTAGAAATGTAGCCGCGTGTAAAGGTACCCTTAGGGTGCCGTCACACGCTTCAATTTACTGAATAATATTGTTAGCGATCACATGCACGTGCGATCGCTAACAATATCGTTCACATCATTGGTGAGCTGTCACACAGGCACGGCGCTTAGTAATCTGAAATTTACCATAGTTACCATCTCCCAGCATAGGCTCTGCCGCTGGGAGATGGATCATTGCGGTGTCACACACCACGATGATGCAGATTGATCGATTATCGCTTGATTTGAGCTCCTGCTCACAAATCTGAGATCAAGCAATCGAGCGATTTTACATTGTAAAATCGCTTGATTACACGCAGCGACGCACAAACGATATCGCTTAAGCGATCAAAAAAGTAGATCGCTTAAGCGATATCATGCAGGAAATTGAATCGTGTGACGGCACCATTAGGTTCTTTGTGTGCACAATATAAATGAGCATGCACCCTAGACACTCGGGTGAAAGAAAAAGACACTGCTTATGACTCACCGTGGCCGGGACTCCGGTTTAGACAGGCGATGCTTCTTTCCTCCTTGTCACGGGTGGACCGCGCCTGCCGGTAGTGGGGCCCGGTGTAGTGCAGATCAAAAGTGAAGACGTCTTGGTGGAACAGATTAAAGGGGTTTTTAATTTATTCGTGACGCCACCTATGAGTATATTCGGTAAGGACTACCGACGCTGCGGAGCCCCCGGGGGATGGATAGCAGCAAGATGTTATGCTCCCCACAGGCTGAGCGGTGATCCCCGGAGGCTGGAGCTGCTCAAGATGTTGTGCGGCAGCTGTGGTTACCTGTTAGTGCAGACGGACAGTTCATAAGGAAGCACGGACACAGAAAGTCTCTGCAACGGGTCTTTACTGTAACCAGCAGGCTGTACATGGTATACAGTGGTTGAGTAGTGGACCGGGTGGACTCAGCAGTGATGGTGTCCCTTAGAGATCCGCAGTGTTCCTCCTTTCTACCTATTTGGTGGCCAGTGTCGCCCAGGAATACCAGGTCGGGTACGGGGAGGCTGCTTCAATGCCCTATCCATGATGTACGTTCCGGATGTTTTGGGGAGCCTTGGATCCCTCAGTGGGTACACCGCTGGTTAGACGACTGGAAACTGGCTGGTGGTGGGGTGCTCCTTTGAAGCTGTTCCTCCACTCTTCTGGTTCGCGTGACAGAGGTGAACTGCTGCCAGCTTCGGTACCAGTGAACCGGCTGTGAGTTGTGGGCACGGGAGTCTTTTGGGAACCCGTGTAGATAATGCCCAATCCGGTGGTTAAGGCCTCAGGTGCTGACACCCGACCGGTGACGGCCCAGGGGCCCGCACGGGGTGCGGAGCCCCCGCTCCTCTCCAAGTTCTAGACTATTCTCTTCTCAACTCTGTAGATTATTGTCTGTGTTCTACTACACTACCCTAACACTCCACCCCCCAGGACCTATGATTAGTCCCCTGTTCTAGGTGTTGCATGTTGGGTTGGATCTCTATGTTAACCGGATCATTGCTGAGTCAAAGGATATTGCGGCTGCATTTGTGGCTGCAATACCTTCTTGTGACGCACTCGTTGCGGGGCGCCACACTCCCCCTTGGTTGAATACGCTTGTCCCCAAGCGTCACACTACCCACATTACAGAGGTTTTTGTATTTTATAACAGGTAATACACTTTTATAAATGACAGGTCATTATATGCATAAAAGTGAAAAGGGTAAATAAACAGGTTAACACATTGCGCGGACCCGGCGGGCGGTCGGCTGTCCTTAGAATAAAAGTTCAGGCTGTAGCCGCCAAGTCGCGGTGTTACGGTGCAAACAGGAAGAAGTCTCTTTAGTAGCAAAGTTCAAACAACTTAAGTCACTTATGGAGGGCAGTGTTCCGGACTCGTATAGCGAACCACCCGTCACGGCATATATGTCGCTCATAGGTTACTATGTCCCCTCTATACAAGTCTCGGCTTGGATGACCTCGCGGTAGGTGCGATTCCACATCACGGCGCCCCACAAATACTTCAGTACTCACACCCTCCTCCCTTACAAATCCCCACCCGGTGGACAAGTTAAATGTGCTTACCCACCCGGTTTTACGGAATTGTTCAGGTAGTGGAGATTGGCGGCGAGCCTCGGCGCGAGCCTGCATGTTGGCTTGCAGTCGAGTGTGCCACTCGTCTCTCCGGATACGACGTACCTCTTCGTCGGAGTGATGCGGCGTGTGGATACAGTCACTACGGCGTGCTGGTTGTTGAACTGCTCGAGCTTGGTGGGCAGTCTGGAGTGGAGCCCGGTTTAACGGAACCGGAGAAGATGCTGTTGCGGCGGCACCCGACCAGTGCACCCGAGCTGATCGCCCAGCAGAAGGGTTCCTTGTGTCTCCCCAGGCGAACCCGGTGTTAGAGATCCTCAGCTGGACTGTAGGTCTCCTCGTCATCCTCCTCGACCTCTCCTTCGATGACTACGTCGGGCTGCTCGGCTGACGAAGACGATGGGATGGAATCCTCTGGATCGGTGGGTGGCTGTGCTGCAAAGTTCTCCTCGGGGTCATTGTGCAGGACTTCCAGGCTGCCTGCCTCTTCTTCTGTAGCAGCGGGAAGTGGTGTTTCAATCCCGGTCACCAGGTAGGCCTCTGTAATAGCAGAGGAGGCCTCCGGTTCAGGGGAGAAACAGGCGACAGTCTCGGTAGTGGTGAAACTAGTCGCGGGTTCCGCAGGTGGAACCAGGTAGATGTCAGCTTCTTCGTGGGAGCATATTGGAAGCTCCGGCTCTGGAAAGGGGTCGGCTGCGGTTTCATCCACTGGAACGGGTCGAGCCGTGGTCCTCACGGGAATGATACAGTCTATTGGCTCCGGTGACGAAGCAGGACAGGTGGTGGGCGACGGTGAGGCTGTTGAAAAGCTGGCGATGTCGTCTGGGCTTGGAGAAGCTGTACCCGGTCGGCTCTGCTGCATCGCATGATGGAGTCTTCTGCCTAGGGTCGCGCTCCAGCTGCGAATCATCCATTCCACTGTCTCAAGTAGTCGCACCCGGAGGTCTTGTAGAGCCTCTAGCCAGAAGTCGGGGCTGCCGTCTATGGTAAGGGCAGGATCCGGACTCGGTTGGCCTATGGCTGCTCTGGCCTCCGCCTCGACCTCCCGCATTAGGTCTTGGAGTCTTGTGCTGGCCATTCTCTTCTTGGAGGGAAAACCACACCCGTTCAACCGGTAAACGTTCTGGTAGAGCTGGTGAAGAAGTCTGTGTCTGACACTCCCATTTCCTCTGGGATTTTGTAGTCCAATCGTGGGAAAAGTCTTTGGGGTCCGCCCCCATGGTTGATTCGAGCAATCAGGGGGACAAAGAGTTTGGCGCCTTTTGTCTTTAGCCCCCCCACGATGAGGGGGGGGTTGACTCACTCCTGGGCTTACACGTGGCGGCTTCTTGTGGCGGGAACGCCATCTTGGGCGCCATCTTGGCCCAATGATGAAAAGGCGGGAAGTTCTTTTAGGGACGAACGAAGTCCAAATTGTAGACAATAAAGTCCAGTTTAAGCACAATATACCCGTTGGGTAACGGGCCTGCTCGTATCCTGTTCGTGACGCCATTTTCTGACTCACCGTGGCCGGGACTCCGGTTTAGACAGGCGATGCTTCCTTCCTCCTTGTCACGGGTGGACCGCGCCTGCCGGTAGTGGGGCCCGGTGTAGTGCAGATCAAAAGTGAAGACGTCTTGGTGGAACAGATTAAAGGGTTTTTAATTTATTCGTGACGCCACCTATGAGTAGATTCGGTAAGGACTACCGACGCTGCGGAGCCCCCGGGGGATGGATAGCAGCAAGATGTTACGCTCCCCACAGGCTGAGCGGTGATCCCGGAGGCTGGAGCTGCTCAAGATGTTGTGCGGCAGCTGCGGTTACCTGTTAGTGCGGACGGACAGTTCATAAGGAAGCACGGACACAGAATTTCTCTGCAACGGGTCTTTACTGTAACCAGCAGGCTGTACATGGTATACAGTGGTTGAGTAGTGGACCGGGTGGACTCAGCAGTGATGGTGTCCCTTAGAGATCCGCAGTGTTCCTCCTTTCTACCTATTTGGTTGCCAGTGTCGCCCAGGAATACCAGGTCGGGTACGGGGAGGCTGCTTCAATGCCCTATCCATGATGTACGTTCCGGATGTTTTGGGGAGCCTTGGATCCCTCAGTGGGTACACCGCTGGTTAGACGACTGGAAACTGGCTGGTGGTGGGGTGCTCTTTTGAAGCTGTTACTCCACTCTTCTGGTTCGCGTGACAGAGGTGAACTGCTGCCAGCTTCGGTACCAGTGAACCGGCTGTGAGTTGTGGGCACGGGAGTCTTTTGGGAACCCGTGTAGATAATGCCCAATCCCGGTGGTTAAGGCCTCAGGTGCTGACACCCGACCAGTGACGGCCCAGGGGCCCGCACGGGGTGCGGAGCCCCCGCTCCTTTTCCCAAGTTCTAGACTATTCTCTTCTCAACTCTGTAGATTATTGTCTGTGTTCTACTACACTACCCTAACACTCCACCCCCCAGGACCTATGATTGGTCCCCTGTTCTAGGTGTTGCATGTTGGGTTGGATCTCTATGTTAACCGGATCATTGCTGAGTCAGAGGATATTGCGGCTGCATTTGTGGCTGCAATACCCTCTTGTGACGCACTCGTTGCGGGGCGCCACACTTATCCCAGGTGATTGTAAGGTGAAGGTGTGATGGTGGGTTTACACATACCAATTTATCTGTTCAATCTCTGAACCAATCTCTGGTTGCAGTGAAATCATGGATACATTGCTCCATGTTGTACACAGCCACAAAATGGAGCAATGTATCCATGATTTCACTGCAACCAGAGATTGGTTCAGATATTGAACAGATAAATTGGTGTGTGTAAACCCACCATCAGGTGCCAACTAGGAGCTAATAATTATAAAGCCATTTCCCTGTTGCCACCACAAGTCCTTAAGATCATTGATTTAAAACTTTGCTGAACTTATGATTACTAGTAATATTTCTAGCGAATCAAATTCAAATTAATTAATGGTATATATCAGGCTAGTTATGAAGCAGGGTTAAAGAAACCCTCATGGACTTTCTGAATATTGTCAAATTGCAGGTCTGGGTAATGGGAATCTAGATATAGATCATAGTACTAAAGAGTTCAGGTTTCTCACATATCACCCAACAACCAGGAAAACTGGTTTTGCTTACAGCTTGAGCACACAATCACATCATTGTGGCTGTTGTGTCTGTGGTTACTGCACTTGTGGTTTCCAACATCGTGGAAGCCACAAGATTTTATTTATCAGCTAGTTGGCATTTGTACTAGTTTATAAAATTGAAAGCATTTGACTGCTGTAAGTAGATTAATGTGCAGTGATTGGGGTCTCCACCAATCTTAAAAACAAGTCAGAGATTCTAATCCAGAAGTCTATGGAAAAAAACAAAAGAATGCTTGTTATGTAACCTACTAAGGCTGCTTTCACACTGCGTATTTCTTGGATCCGTGGCTGTCCGTTGTAAAACAGACAGCCACAGATCCGATTTGGCCCCCATGTATCCCTCTGGGCCACAGATCGGATTTGGCCTTATTGCCATCCGATTTGTGTCGGATCCATTTTGGCCCGATTTTTTGCTGTAACCAAAATCGGAGACCGCTTCAATTTTGGGCACAGCGGACCAAATCGGACCAAATTGAATCCAACCCGATCCGCGGCCATTAACATGGGGGCCTATGGAGCACGAGTCTGAGAAAACAGCTGATCGTTCCTCGGACACGATTTTAGTGCACTGAGCATGCTCAGTACACTAAAATTGCTCCTTACCATCTAATTTCACTTCCACAATGTATATACATAGGGTTATAAATAAAAGAACATGTATGCTCACCTGTTCAGCGACTCCCCTGACGCCGCCAGCAAGCTCCGGAAGCTTACATACAGGACCTGCCGTTACGTCACAACCCGATCAGCTGATCGGGTCACATGACCGGTTACCGCGGTAACTGCGGTCATGTTACCCGATGATGCTGCCAGGTTGTGACATAACCGTCAGGGGACTCGCTGGACAGGTGAGCATGCATATTTTTAACCCTTTCTTTTACTAAATTTCACTTCCGCAATGTATGTATATACTTCACGGAACTGAAAGTGCCCCGCCACCTCCTGTCATCTCTTTCTGTGTCCGGTTCCGTGATCCTCAAAAATCGTGATGTGAAAGCACCCTTAGTGGATGATGTTAGTTTATACAAATCAGCTCCCCTTACAGCAATACTTAGCAGTGGTCACTAAACAGTGCACTAAGCTGCAGTATTCTGCCCAATATACTGTTTACATTCAGATGCATTCGGGGTTGAGAACAACTAAGGCTGCTTTCACACCGGCATATCTTCAAATCCACGTCCATTCGTTTTGAAACGGATGGCCATGGATCCATTATGGCCTCCCATGTTATCCTATGGGCACATATTGGTCCTAAATTGGCCATCCGTGTGCCTCCGTTTTGTCATGGATCCGTTGGTGTCCGCAATTTTCATGTACTCAGAAATGGAAATGTGACGCCCCACCGGGTAGGCCGCCACCAGAAGTACTGCACTCCTCCATTAGAGGGAGAATAATGCCTCTGCTCTCCAGATACTGGGACAGTGCAGTTGAGCTGCACACACACACAACACAACACTTAGGGACCCCGGGACGGTGGGTGGATTCAGAGGGAGGACCCAAGCGTAGCCGGGAGGGAAAAGTGAAGTGCAGGAAAAGTAGTAGAGGAGTAGAAAGAGAGAACATTGGAGAGGAGTGGAGTGTAAGTCGGTAGTGTAGGGGCAGTGTGGTGCCAACTCCCACGGGCTGGAGCACGACCACGCTCGCCCCAGGAGGGAAAGACTGGCAGGTGTGGAAGAAGTAAGAAGCCCTTGGGGTATGGAACGAGACATAAATCCCTGTACGCCCGTATCTAGCGAGACAGAGGGGCTGGTGGCCGGCACATGGACCCGTCCCTGAACACGGCGTGGATGCTTCATGCCAGAACTGTTGAAATGGAGGCCCCGAGCTTCTAATGGGAGCTGTGGCCGAACACCCGTCACAACTCGGAGAAGGCGGCCGAACTAGAGAGCAGTGCCCCAGGAGGGGGAACAAAGAAGCACTTGTGGCTGTCAGTTCCTGAGCTCTGTGCTGCGGAGGTGCTAAGTAAGGAGCAGCGAGACGAGCTTTAGTGTGAAGGAACCAACAGAGACAGAGACATCTAGTGAGAGGGAAAGGGACACCAACCAAGGCTTGACTGCACTGACCCAATTCTGGAGACAATGCTGATGGAGGTTGTTAAGGGAAGTATACGGCGGCCATGCTGAAACAAATGAGGAAAAGTAACAACTCCAGCTGTGGTGTGTGAGACTTTCTTTAGTGGCGACCACCAGCCGCAGAGGCCGCATGAGACATCGGGGTACTGATGACCTAATGAACATCTGCCAAGGTACGAACTGACTGCTCCATTCTACTGCCCTGGGGACTGCGCTCTGCCTGCAGAGGTTCTGAAGCAGCGGTTGCTGTCCTGGCCGCATACCACAGGTGGCGTTACGAATACCCTTTTCCCTAGTCATCCCCTTTCGTCTACCCTCGTTTATTAACACTGACACCGCCAGAGTCACGGGACCGGGTTTTGACCCCATTTGTACCCGTGAAAAGAAGCAAGAGTGAACAACAACAGCTGCCTTGTCACCGAGTACCACCCTGGAGTGGGTGTGTCAGAAACTGTTCAATTTCTGGGCTTCCTCGAAAATCACAGACACAAATGGACACGGATCCGTATCTGTTTGTAAGAAATTAACACAGAGCTCTATGGATGATGGATCCGTACGATCCATGAAAACAATGGATCCATGAAACAGATCTGTTTTGCTGTACTGAGCGTGCTCAGAAGCAAGGTACAACTCCTCTCACAACTATCTCTGGTGACTGATGACGGATCCGTTAAAAAACGTCCCATGGACATCAGTTGCCATCCTTTTGCACAGATACATGCTTGTCCATGACTATACATGAGTTTCATGTAACCACACGGATTTGAAAATATGCCAGTGTGAAAGCAGCCTAATCTGTGAGGGTGCTGGGTGTCTGCTACTCGTGATCTAATCTATGCATGTCCCTTTAATGAAATGGGTGATTTTATTACAATTCTTGCTTTTACAAAACTCTTTAAAGGGGTTATGCACTACTTGGACAACCTTTTCTCAAATAAAAACTTATACTTATCCCTCGACCAGTCCCCACTTTCTTCTCCCCGCCTTCAGACACAGAAGCAATTAACAGGAAGTGAGTGATGCGGCAGCCACTCACTTTCTGTCAATTACCTAACCATCCAAGGATGGTATGAAGGAAGCCAGCAGTGATTGTGGGGTACATATAGGCTTTTTTTATTTTTATGGGGCACACATGGCGAATGAGAAGGGGTTGTCCAAGCAGTGGACATACTTTTTAAGAGTATGCTACCTACAAGAAATACCGTACATCAACACTACTAATAATAAATTGTATATTTCAGAAGTAAGTCCTTAGTTATTGCTGGTTGTGTGGCGCCCTGCTCACACAGGTAGCTACAGACTTCTCTAATGCACAGTTGGGTTTCCACAGCAGGTACCTACTACATGCAACATCTTCCACCCGGGCACAGTAGGGGGAGCCCAACTCACTGACCTTAGGCAAGATCCCCTATAAATACTTCTGCTGGGGGAGTAGTTAGTCAGAGTGTGCAGGCGCTAGGAGAGCTGCGAAGACGTTCTGGTTGTCGGTGCTGCGGTTAGGCCCGAACCAGTGACCCGGAGTGGCCCTTCTGTCATCCAGCAAGCCTAAGTTGGGACAGAAGGCGAGGAGCATACAGCCAAGAGGGAATGAAGAACTTAAGGAAGTTCGCCCAAAGATGTATCGGACATCGGGCATCCGCACCTGTGGGATACTCCAGGACCACAGAGAACCCCATCACAATGTGGAGGCTTCAGCCACCCGGTCCTCCTGTGGGTCAAGAGAGGGAGCCAGACACAAGAGTGTACCACCGCAGTGATCAAAAAGGGTAACCCAGAGACTACTCAGGAGGAGAGACAGACATCAGAGTCAGAAAGAGAGAGGAGGCAAGTCAAGCTGCAGGCGGACTGAGCTTCAATCATTACAGATGAACAGGAGAGGCCTTATACCCACTTGCTGTGGGGATCCACTGTGCAGCCTGGTCACCTGTCAGTGCCCTGGATGTTTTACTTGCCGTAACATCAGTAAAAGGTAGTAGAGACTTTGCAGTGTGCGTGTGTCCATTCCTCTCCATCCCGGTGCCCCTCATAGACTGCTCCAACACTCCCCATCCACAGCTCCACTACAAGCTGCCCCTTCATACTACGCAGCCCCAGAGGTCCAGTCCTACCTGTAGAGGACTTTACCACACTAGCCGCGTTACCAACTACCTCCGGCGGACTGTGGCGGCACTGGTGGCACCTCACCAGAAACTACATGTGGCGTCACGACAAACTGTATATAATCCCCTGTAAATACCCCTTTTTCAGAAGAATAGTCCCCCAGGACACGGGATCAGGCGCGGCCACCACTCCCCATGACAACAGAAGCGTTAACCCCTTGGAGCCTGATACCCGACTACCCCAAAGCCTGGGGCTTGACAGTTGCTCCTCTGAACTACGTTTGCTGTCTGTGGCTATTCATGCCAGATTTGCTGACATGGTCTGCATAAAATATGGTGACATGTCCTACCATTGTCCATTTTGTGGAAAGAACTTGAAGAAAACAGATAGCGTATGGAAGGCACCTATGTGCTGTCCATGTTGCACTGACTGTTTCCTAGGGGAAGCACGATAATCCTTCATGCAAGATGCATTGTTTGTAGACATTAAATTAATCAATGATGTTTGACTAAGACCTTATTTTAGGGGAATTGGTGGTGTCCATAGGTATTAGGTGATCATGTTCTGGGGGCATCAAGAAACACAAGCTGAATCTTTGCAAACACAAGCTGAATCTTTACCTCTAGTGAATAAAGGCTTAATCATATCTGCCTCTAATCTTCCTTCCTATCTTTCATAAATATTGAACAAAATGTTTTGCTGTAAAAAAAATCATTTAATTACCATGTTCTATCAGGGTTATCAAAACCATTGCATATGGCTAATTATCATGTATAGCCACATGTAATGAGACATTGGATCTGAGTTGTTACATCTTCTCCACGCTAGCAGACCACAGTCTGATCCATGGCATGGGAATCTCTTCTCAAAAAAAAAAAAATAGACAGGATCTAGGAACAATTGATCTTCATCTTCCATGCTATAGTTATAACACAGATGACTGCACATATTTGGAAAAAACAACTCCTAATTTCTCAGGAGTCAAAGCACATCTCCCAAGGTAAAATTGTCTATTTAACCATACATCTGTATTCCTTCTATAAAGAAGGGTCATCCTCTATGTCAAGCCTCATTTAGACATCAGTGATTTTTCACATCCGCCAACAATTATCCAAGTGTCATCAATGTTTTAGATCCGAATTTCATCAGTGTTTGATTGATATTAGTTTTTATCATTTTCACGAATCCATAGATTAGTTTGGGTAATTTTGATCCTTGACTCTGATCAAAACAGACATGCCAGCAGTTTTTATTTCCATACACAAAGGTTGCATAATTACATGGACATGTGAAGAGCATCATAAACTTTAATGGGTATGTGCTCTATCTGTGAAAATCACGAATAAAACAAGTACGCAATTCACAGATGTCTGAGCGAAGCCTTAGATATTATGTTACTCAATTTTCTCACTATACAATATATTTCTATATGCAGATATTTCATTATTTATGCCATCAGCACCGCACAACATATGTGCACACAGTCGGTGATGCATACCAATGTAACAAAGTCACCACAGTGTGAAGTTAATAAATGAACATATGTCAGATAAGAATGCATGGAAAAATGATAAGACCTTCAACATCATTGTTTCCTGTGTAGGATGAAAATGCTAAACATGGTAGAAGAAATAATCTTACCTAGTAGGGTAATGCAAGATGAACCATATACAAAACTGTCATATAGTTGGCATGATACGCATTGATGTGACCATAAAATCATCAGACATTTCACACAGTGAAGTTAATGGTGCTGTAATGTGAAGTTCTTGGATCCCCATGGAAAATCTGTCCTATGGTCCTTCATCCATTATGGGGGTCTTTAATAGAAACTGTGCTCACTGTTGCTGCAGAGGTAGTCTCAGCCTTGCCCACCGACCAACAGGTGAATCCCCTGGTAGGCCCGTATGCAGGAGTAAGGAACCTATGTTCGGCACTACCCCTTCCTACTGTATCCCTTCCTGTCCCTCATAGACTGTGAGCTCTCGCGGACAGGGTCCCATCCCCTCCTGTTCCTGTTTGTCTGGACTACACGTATATATTGAACTTGTTCTTGTCTACCCTCCTATCATGTAAAGCGCCATGGAATCTAATGGTGCTATATAAATAATAATAATAATAATATATAATACCCCTGAGAAGTGAATAGCCTAGTACACTTAATACAACATGTACAGAGAGGGGCAGCATTTCATCATTTATTTAACAGTGTACCAACTTTATTATTATCAAACTTGTGAAAAAGGGTCAGGTAATATTGCATGTTGCTGAACAGTGTCCCCCAGAATCAATGTCACTGGTGGGCCCTTGGCACTCTGTTTTGACACAGGGCAGAGGGGGCTGAGAAACAGTGAAAGTATACAACAGCCATATCTGCACTGAACCCCTATTTAGACCAGGTTCAGATGGCCACAAAGTTTACCAATTATATCCACAATTTGCAGACTTGACTGGACCATGCTTTAGTACTGCCATGTGAGCACTGCTGTACTTATGTCATCACACAATTTACAGAACTGCAAGCTAACTACTGATATTCTTATTTTATGATAAAAAGCATGTTATATGCATGTCATATGATTTTATTTTTTTCTGTAACAAGGACAATTTTTTTTAGCCAAGATGGAGTGAGCTGAAAAATACAAACTGCACCCTAAAGCAGTACCCCACACCTGATCTAGTTGTAAATTATTTTGCATTCTTAAATGGAATCTGTCAGCAGGTTTTTACTAAGTAATCTGTAGACAGCATGTTGTAGGGATCAACACTTAAGGGCCACTTTACACACACCAACTTATCTGTCCAACTTCTGACCAACTTACTGGTTGCAGTGAAATCATGGACACATTGTTCCATTGTACACAGCCACAAAATGGAGCAATGTGTCCATGATTTCACTGCAACCAGAAAGTTGGTCAGAAGTTGGACAGATAAGTTGGTGTGTGTAAAGTGGCCCTAAGATTTCAGCGATGTCTCTCTTATCAGGATTTAAATGATAGTTTACCTGCATTGTTTGTTTCAGCACCAGGACCTTGTCATTGCTAGACTACATTGCCTCATGCCCAGTAATCTGACACTCCCCTTCCTGTGATTAGCACCTTACTGTGTATACACTATGTATAAACAACCTGGTATGAACAGGGGCAGCTTTCTCAGCTCTGCTGCATTGCTAAGTTTAAATACGCTGATTGTGTAAGAACCCCTGCACCAAAAATATGAAATAAAATTGCTGGAGTGGTGCAAGAAGGGCAATCTAAAGAGCTTGAAGCAGCTGAGCAGCAGGCTTAGTTTTCCAGTCTACTAGCATGAGGTGCATGGGAACTATAATAAATAGGCTTTATGAATTACTTATAAGTAGTTCTGTTTCACTAAATCTTATTTGAAATGTTGGCTTTCTGCAATCTCTCTAGATCACAGTTTTAAAGAGAACCAGTCATGTCCTTTTTTGTTATTAAACCACCCCCTATGTTATTTAGAACATGCAGTGTTCATTATTAACCTTTTCTTATTATCATTGTGTTCATCCCCAAAAAAGCAGTTTAGATACTTACATATTTTCATTAGCTAGCTGGGCAAACAGTGAAGCAGTCATCCGGCTAGTTAACCATTAAAATATGAACTTGTAGCAATGCTGAATGCTTTGTATAAAGGACCTGTGTGATGTCACGATCACATTACATTAATGGGAGGAGCAAAGTGAGCTAAATCGTTAGGGTCTATGTAAACTTAGCTCCACCTATTATAGTCACATGGTCGTGACATCACACAGGCCCTTTCAGCATTTTCTGACTTTCAGCATTGCTATAGGTTCAGTTAACTGTACTGTTAACTAGTAACCAGCCTGATGAATGCTTGAATGTTTGCCCAGCCAGCTAATGAAAATATGTAAGCAACTAAAATGCTCTTTGGGATGAATACAATGACTTTTAAAAAAAGGTTATTAATGAACACTACATTATTTAAATGACATCAGAGGGGGTTTAATTAAAAAAAGACATGGCAGGTTCCCTTTAAGTTATTCTATAAGAAGAAAAAAATAAATACAATTAGAGCGAGATCACACCTCTAACTTTCATCCAAGTATTAATCATAATGTTCAGAGCTCTCCTGACCTGAACTCAACAGAATCACATATGTACATTCTTGGGCCATGAATATCGGACGTGTGAAACGACTAGCAGACAGTGAACATCATGGGCATTCTCGTTCAGCGGTCATGAGAAGCACTACACATCCCAGGAATGAAAATAAATAGAGCATGAATTTTAACTGTTATAATCCACATATGTCCCATGCCCCTTACATCTGTTTAAGACAATTTATCAAGCTAAATGCACCAAATAATGGCATCATTTGCTCCAAAAATAGCCTATCGTACCTTCCACTGTATTTATCAAGTGTTTTGGGGACTTTCCCCGATTTGCTAAACAACGGGTGTGGCCTATCAAAAAGGGGAATGGCTTACATGCAACACCATGCGCCACAACTTTCCAATAAGTTTCAGGAGTAACATATAATTAGGTGGTGTAGACAGTTTTAATATTAGACAGATTTATGAAACAGCATGAATCACTATGATAAGTCTGGCAGATTTTAAGACTGTCTGGTCTTAGTTTACACTGTCTAAGAATTAGTATTAATAAATCTGTCCCTATATGTTGTCTTCAACCTTTTAATTTGCAGAATTTGCTGTGGATCTATAATTCCAAACAACAGTTTACAGTGTGTAAAATTACAGGTTACTCTATGAGTGCAAACATCTAAATCCTTACAGTGATTGTAGCGCACATTATCAGCATTCCTGCCGATGAGTTATGTCACTGCAATTATACAATTTGCATATATACTAACATGTACTGACTAGACGTGCTTGGCCAATTTAAATTCACTTATAATCAGAATGTGTCCGCAGTAAACAAATCGCCTGCTCTTAACGGCAACATTGGAGAATCCGAGAGCGTGCGCACTACACTTATAGAAACTGTAGACTTTCATCAGAAGATCAGACAACACGCTTAAAGGGTTTGGACCAATACAAGAAGCCACCCTCTAGGCACTGTATAGGGAATGATTTAATTACAAGTGGGGTTTGGACTGCTAAGACCCCCACTGATCCTGTCAATGGAGTACAGTGTGGTTGAACATATACAGCACTATTCCATTAATTTATAATAGAATCATCATTGATAGCCAAATGCAACACTCAACTGTCTACGGTGGTCCCATAAAGAATAAATGGTTCAGAGGCGTCCAATCAGATCATATTCTTGGGATCCCATCAATTCATCCCCACCAATCAGGGAGTTAGACCTCATCCTACCAACTGAGTATAACTTCTCATCTTGTACACCTTTAATTTTAGCATAAATCAACAGGAGAGATTATTAGTCCAAAGCCTGAGGCCACACTTCTGCAATATTCCAAAACACGGCCCTTTCTGCTTTGTTGTAGGTTCAGTATTGTAATGAAATCTCTATGTGGAGTCACAGCACCATTCACTTCAATATTGCAAACAGTCTTCAATAGTGGTTTTGTTCCCCATATTGCTCACCAGACCCCACACTGATTAGGAAATGTGACTTCTTTGTGTCTTTGCCTTCATAAGAGATAACTTATTACTACTACATTGAAACATTTTGAGAATTTTGCTCAAGGTCTCTTTGGCTTTAGTAGAGTGCAACATAGTCTCTAAGCAAAGCTGCCACTGCTGAAAGACTCCAATAAGAAGGGAGATTTAAATGTGAATCTAGAAGATGCTGTACTAATGGGGGAGGGGGTTAAACCACCGCATGCCTCTGGCTTTATGGTTGTTCTATCAAACACAATATTACACAGGGATTCTTTTCTAGAAACATTGCCTCTATCTCCACATTATGATCCATGTGGAATACAATATGGCAGGACTGATGCTGAACGTAAATACAAATGATTGAAATCTTACCTCCTCTATCCCAACGTCTCCATGCCATCTCCTCATGTCTGCAATTCCATCTGCTTCCTGTTTATATTCTTTGGTTTCCCACTTCTCTGATTCCAGCAGAGTACTGTCCAATGATCTTTGCTCTTCAGCTGGATCATCTGCTTTTGGCACAATGAATTGAACAGATGGCTTTTTACGTTCTTTGGGTTTTGGGGGAGAAAGTACTGAAGTAACATTTATATCCTTTGGCTCTTGGTTTTCATGATGTGATGTTTGCTCATAAGCCATACTGGTGTGTTCAGCATATTTGGGTATAACATCTCCAATTGGTTGGAGGTCACAAGGATCTACATGTGCTTCTAGTTGGTGATTCTCCCCCCTCTTTCCCAGTTGACCATCATCGACAATAATATCATCATCACAGACTAAAGCATGTCCAACCCCTGACCTTTCATCAGGCATTTGGTTATTGTAAACTATTGCTGTTTTTTCATTTTCATCATCAGGTCTGATTTTTTTTTGACTTGTAAAGATTCCCTTGTAGTACCTGCCGTTTTTCCATGTTTATGGACTCAATGGATGAGATATCTTCCTGATGGTCATACTGTGATGCCTGCTTACTACTTTCAAAATGAAGACCAAATTGTAGGGGACCAGTAGTTCATTTTTCAATTCTGTAACCTTGTTAGGGGAACCAAGCCCTGTAGAGCCCACTGTTACATCTTAGACACTGTTGACGGTGAATCAGCCTTTGTTAAGGAGTCTTGGACACGAGTTACAACTTTTTCTTCTAGAGTAATTCTGCTTTCACTATTTAAGTCTTCTTTAACTGCAGTTGTTTCTTCTTTCTTTTGTGCATCTATAGCTTTACTTTTTGCACTGGAACTGGATTTCAGGGATACAGCCTCGCTGACAGAAGCCAAAATAAACAGAGGTATTAAGTACGGAGAAGCACAGATACTAAAAAAAGAAATCACAGGGAGAAAGCAGCAAGAAGGGGTCATAATTATTGCAGCCTTTATCACTTGTTGAAATCCTTTAAAGGAGTTCTCTACGACTAGGAAAGAAAAAAATTCTTTTGAAATAACGCTAGTCTTGTCAATGGTTGTATCTGGTAATGCACCTCCTCAACACGTTCATTTAAAGAGAATGAGGCATCAGAACATGACCTGTTGTTTAAAGGAAAACTGTCAGGCCAAAAATCCATATGTAACTGCTATCATTTTCCAATTCCTTTCTCTAAGCTCTCTCTATGTATTTCTATTATTTATACTCCCCCTATCTTCTGTAAACTTCAAATAAAGAGATGAATTCCCTCTGTCACTCACAGTGATTTCTCTGCTGCCCACACCCAGTCAATGATTGAATATTCATGCTTCATACACTGTCCTGCTTCTCTCTGATCTGTCTGTTGTGTGACTCATTCACAGCAGATAGAGAAGGAAGAGGGGGGAGTTTAGCTGCAGCTCTTCATGTACTTGTGTGCATGAGATATTATGTGTAGTGTGTGCAGTCTGAGATATTTCTATGTGATTATAAGTTCCGTAGGAGAAATCTGGTATGGTAGCCTAGCACTTTCAGAAAAAGTTAAGTATCCTTATTCTTTCAAAATTTTATTAAATCAGGATACGAATACAGCAGTCATCATTCATCACTAGGTTCACATAAGTTCACAACACGTTTCGGCTACAATATTAGACTGCTAGGAGTCCTCAGGCATTGTGAACCTACTGATGAATGATGACTGCTGTATTCATATCCTGATTTAATAAAATTTTGAAAGAACAAGAATCCTGAATGATTTCTGGAAGCGCTAGGCTACCATACCGGATTTCTCCTATGGGACTAATTGCTCTGGACAGACCCAGCCCACTCGGTGTGTGATTCTTTCAGAGCCCAGCTGCAGGCCAGATGTGCACAAGCACCACCAAGGTCTTTTTTTCTTACATAACAAAGACAACCAAAATTGAGCAAAACCAATTTATTCCTACATAATTCCTATTGAACCTAAACATCTACACTGAGATCTGCGCCTGCACTCCCCCTCCAGAGCCTAGCCTGCGGAAAGGCTTACTATCTACACATATGTGACTATAAGATCATTTGATCACTTGCTCAGAAGATACACATTTTACAGGTCTGCAGGAAAACCAAAGTTTATATCTACACATAAAAATCTTACAGGCTGCAGCACAAAATACCTCCCCCTCCCAGCCCAGAGCACAGAGGGGAGGGAGTGAACACAAGCCTGGATGGGTGTGGAGATTTAAATAACACTTATACAGCAACTGGACTATTCGGCTGGAAATATAATGGAGAGGACTAATGCACCAGCTCCTTGCAGGCTATGAAGATGCTGATAACATGGAAACTAGAAAGTGCACAATAATGGTTTACATGCTTTTAAAAGGTCTGCCCAGGTTCTATTCAAGGGTAGTATTAGTATCATACTGAAAAATGACCTGACAGTGTCCCTTTAATTTGTTTAACTCAGATTTTTATGTTGAAATTTAATTTAAAAAGAATCACATTAACAGTCTATGTAAACAAAAAAAAAAAAATCATGTAATTTTCACAGAGGCCTATAGTCCCAATATGAGGCTCATACTTTGTGTTCTTTTCAGCAGCCACAGGGACATAGGCTGGTGCTGATTATTGACTTTTCAGCTGGTTTCACATTGCGATATTGGAGCATCTGTGGCTGTCCTTGTAAAACAGACAGCCACAGATCCGATTTGGCCCCCATGTTATCCTATGAGGATCGGATCCGATTTGGCCTAATTGCCATCTGATTTTGTGGGATCCGACTTGTGTCTGATTTTTTCTGTACCCAAAATCGGAGACTGCTGTTTGGACACAGAAAAAAATCGGACACAAATCGGATCTGACAAAATCGGATGACAATTAGGCCAAATCCGATCCAATCTTCGGCCTTTAACATGGGGGCCTATTGAGCACAGGTCCAAGAACAGACAGGATTGTTTCTCAGACCTAATTTTAGTGTGCTGAGCATGCTCAGTACACTAAAACTGCTCCTAACCATCTAATTTCACTTCCGCATTGTATATATATACATTGCGGAAGCGAAATTAAGAAAAAGAAATGATTAAAAATAAGAAAATCTCTATGCTCACCAGTCCAGGATCCACCGATGGCTCCAGCAAGCTGCGGTGTGACTACAGGACCTGTCGTGACGTCACATCCCGATCAGCTGATCACATGACCGGTTACCGCGGTAACTGCGGTCATGTGACCTGATGACGCTGCCGGGTTGTGACATCACGGTAGGTCCTGTATTCACTCCGCAGCTGGCTGGAGCCATCAGTGGATTCCAGACAGGTGAGCATAGAGATTTTTTTTATTTTTAACCCTTTCTTTTACTACATTTCACTTACGCAATGTATGTATATTACATTGCTGAAGTGAAAGGGCCCTGCACAGCTCTTTCTGTATCCGGACCAGTGATAATCACGGACCCCGACACAGAAAAGGTCACCTCCTGTGGTGTCTGTTCCTCTCCGTGGGGTCGTACAAAAGGTAGGATCCCACGGACAGGAAAAAATATGCAGTGTGAACCCAGCCTTATAGAAGTATCAGCTATTGGTATTGGTTGTAATCCTGTGTTATCCAGTGTACATAAAGGTGTCATTTGTCATTGTAATCCTGTCTGTGATGTTAATGCGAATGCTGAAATGTCTTTTGTATAGAACAGAAAGTATTAATCTAGTATTAGAGTTAGTGGATAAAGTAAAAAGGCAAGATTTTTTAAAGACTTTTTAAAATACTGTATTTTTTCAGTCTATAAGGCGAACCTGACAATGAGATGCACCAAGGTTTTAGAGGAGAACATTTTTTTAAAAATTTGAATTAAAAATGTGGTCATAATGTACTATTTAGTCATGAGTGAATAGCGAAATATTCGCACTCACTATACTCATAACGAGTAGTTTTTAATACTTGCATATCATCCGAATAGCGAGTCTAATGTTAGTCAATTAGTGATAGGCTCCACCCACAAACCTCTAACTATAACACTAGTCTTTCTGGGACAGGGCGGGAGAGTGGGCTTTCAACGATTTCAATGTCTAAAACACCCTGCTGTGCCCCCCAGAGGGACCCTAACATTCAATCTGCTGTCCCTAAGGTGCCAGCGCACTTTGTTCACTGAAGGGAGCTGTCAAATTGCATCAGATCGATAACTATAGACACATCACTCACGAGCACCAGCTATAGTCGCCGAGTAACAAGTATCGTGAATACCGTACTATCCGTGCAAGTAGCGAATAGTAATGAATACACTCGCTCATCACTAGTACTATTATGAAGGAGGGGAGATCTGCTGCTGACACTGTTATGGGGTAATGTTCCCCAATTCTGTATTGATGGCCCACATCCTGGTGTATATGTGACTAATTCTGGTATATATTTTCCCAATCCTGGTAAATATGTGGCCCACCCTAGCCTATATGTCCCTCGTCCTTGTATATATGATCCCTATCCTGAGCCCACCCTGTTATATATTTCCATCAAAATTTTTAGTTTCTCTGATTTTTCTCTTTATACGGTAAGTAAAAATTTTGTATTTATTTGCAGCAAATGAGAACTCGTCAAAATAATAAAAAAGAAACAATGATTTCAGATCTCAAATAATGCAAAGAAAACAAGTTCATATTCATTCAGAAACAATAATACTAATGTTTTAACTCAGGAAGAGTTCAGGAATCAATATTTGGTGGAATAATCATGATTTTTAATCACAGCTTTCATGTGTCTTGGCATGCTTTCCACCAGTCATTTACACTGCTTTTGGGTGACCTTATGCCTCTCCTGGCACAAAAATGTAAGCAGTTCTTCTGTGTTTGATGGCTTGTGACTATCTATCTTCCTATTTATTACATCCAGAGGTTTTCTATGGGGTTCAGGTCTGGAGATTGACCTAGCTGTGTGGCATGGGGCATTGTCCTGCTGGAAAAAACAGTCCTCATAGTTGGGGAACATTGCCTCAACAGAAGGAAACAAGTGTTTTTCAACGATAACCTTGTATGCGGCTTGAATTATACATCCTTCGCAAAGATTAACCTGACAAATTTCAGCCTTACGCAAACATTCCCAGATCATCACGGATCCTCCACCAAATTTCACAGTGGGTGCAAGACATCCGTGGGGTACTTGGGACCGGGCGCTGTTCGGTGTCGTTGCTGGTGATGTCACGGTGGCGTGACCCGGCCCATGGTCCCTAAGTGGTCAATCAAAAATAAGGGGAACACTGTTTCAGGGATGCGAGTCTAGGAATGGTTCTTCTTGGGATAGGGGTACCAGACTTGGGGATTCTAATTCACGTGTAGCCACCTGCAGGTTGTGGCTATTAATGGCCGCCACTGCTTTACAGTTCCTCTGAGGGGTTGGTAATAAGGCAGCTTGATAGTGAGCCTCCATGAGTATGGCCGACCCCCCAGGGCAGCTGATGTTATCAATGAGTTGGTAATGGTGTTCCAGCGCAGGGGTACAGCAAGAAAGTCACAGGCACAGTGGGGTGCAGTTTCAAGATATTTACTCACAGCTTTGTCATTCCCAGTCACAGCAGACATCATCGTTGTAACAACGCGCGGAGTACTGAGTTCTTGGAAATGAAGTATTGGATCCAACTAACTCCTGAGTAAGGTGGTGGCACAAACCGGTACTCCTTGCTACTGTCCTTTCACTGTCGACTCTTCTTCTGCGCTTGCTTTGCCCTTCTGCCCTGCACCTCGCTCACACAGTGCCCCGAGCCGGTGACCAGTTGTCCTTCTTAGGGTTACTACGTCATCTGTTCCCAAACCCTATGTGGCCACCTTTTCAGTGGATGTGCGCGGTTTCGGGTGCGGCACTTCGAGATACCGCAGTCTCCGAGTTGCTAGCTGAGCATGGTTGTTCTCCACTAGTATGGGGCCCGGTACCCCTTCTCTGCGGCCTGGTCCCTCCACATGATTATAGTCGCTGTGGATTGCTTACTACTTAGTCCCCTGAGACTCCTTCTGTCTTCTGGAGCACCTTCTTTCACTCTCAGGTCTTAGGACGATCTCCCACTGTCTCCAGTCTTCTGGATGCGTCTTTCCAGATGTTACCCCTCTACTTGACAGACACTCTGGCCCTCACAGGCTCCTGCCAGCTACTCTCCACCAACTACCAACTGGCTCTAGATGTTTCTGTTGTCCTTTTTATACCGTCTGTCACATGTCCCATGTCACCTACGTGTGTCCTCCCTGACTTCACTCCTTCTCAGGTGCTCCCCTAAACTCTACTCTCCACCCAACCCCACTACCTTGGTTCCTCCCTTCCAGACGGGATCAGGGACTGTGCTCTCTCATAGGAGCAATCTCGCCCTGACCCAGACCTGGAGTTGGGTGTGGTGTCTGGGTGCTTGGATACCCGTCAGTGCCCCCCTCCATTACCCGAGAGTGGGGTTCTACACCTCTAAGTGCAGTGCAGTACCTCTGTGGCAACCAGATCTGCAGGGGCACATGTACACCTCTCCAGGTCTCCGTCTAACCATTAGATAACCAGGTATTGGGCAAGGCTGAAAATTACACTCATCAGAGAAGATTACCTTACTCCAGTCCTTTATGGCCCAATTCTTATGGTCTTGGGCAAACTTTTGCCTGGCTCTCCTTTCTTCTCATTGATGAAAGGCTTTTTTCTAGCTTTACATGACTTGAGAGCCATCAAACAAAGAAGAACTGCTTAAATTTTTGTGCCAGGAGTGGTCTAAAAGCAGTGTGAAAGAATGGTGGAAAGCATGCCAAGACGTATGAAAACTGTGATTAAAAATCATGGTTGTTCCACCAAATATTAATTTCTGAACTCTTCCGAAGTTAAAACATTAGTATTGTTTCTAAATGAATATGAAATTGTTTTCTGTGCATTATTTGAGGTGTGAAAGCACTGTTTCTTTTTTATTATTTTGACAATTTCTCATTTCCTGCAAATAAATACAACATTTTTAGCTTTGAATTTCGGAGACATATTGTCAGTAGTTTATGGAATAAAAGAACATTGTACATTTTACTCAAAAATATACCCAGAGAAAAATATACCAAAATATACCAAGAGAAAAATCAGAGAAACTGAAAATTTTGCAGTGGTCTCTTAATTTTTGCCAGAGCTGTATATGTACCCCATTCTGGTATATATGATCACCTATCATGAGCCCATCCTCGTACATATGCCTCCCACCCTGCCTCCCACATAATAAAAATAAATGACTACTCACCTTTTCTGCAATCCCTCTGTGCGCAGTGTCTTATTCTGATGCCGACTACTGACTTTGGCTAAGTGCACATCGGCATTTGTATCCTGTTTGGCTTGCAATCCATTTTTGATAGCATGTGTGCCCAAAAACACACTGCAAACGTATGTGTTAATGCACACATTGAAAATGCAAGTAAAAATGCATGTCATTTTCTGCAAACGCAAAACACATGCCTTTTTGCAAAAGCAGCCCAAAACGTGGCTGGACATGATCACGTGATCTGCCCGGCTCTGCGCTTGTGCAATGCGCATATCGAAGCTGGGCAGATCACGTGATCCAGCCCATAATGCACCAGGCCGGTTGTGATGTACCGGCCGATGCATCATAGGAGGAAAGGAGGGCGGGAGATTCTAAATGCAGGAGGAGATCAATACAGAATGACGACGCCCAGCGGAGCATGCAGTGATACAGTGAGGAGGGGACAATGGAGCCTGGAGCCACCTTTTCAGTCTCCTGAGAGAGCAACCTCCAGTAAGTTCAAAGTCATTTTTCTTAATCTTTACAGGGTGGATTTACAACAGAGAAGGATGGTTAGGGAGCAGCTAGGGAGGTGTAGGGACGGCTAGTGATAGGTCAGGGGGTTAATTCCAGGTGACAGGTTCCCTTTAATTTAGTGTAGGGACTTACAATTATCAGGACCCTTGACGTGGGTTGCGAGTGTCCATATTTTGGCCAGAATATCAACCAATATGTCATGAATTTTATACATTATTTCTTCATGTTTTTATTGCACATTTTTTCACTTTTATACAGGATGCACACAGGTCTTTTTGTGTTGGTTAGGTGAATAAGGGGTGTCTGTTTTTGTGAGTAAAAAATGTTTGTGCCGTGTTAGCCAGTAGGTAGAAAAAAATATATATATTAAAATCTGAGAGTCTTCAATCGTTGATACCTTTTAATGGATAACTGAAAAGATGGAAAGAAACAGCAAAGCAAGCTTTTGAGACACTATGGCCTCTTCAGTAGGCTTAATAATGATACAACTTTTGGAGACACACATATATACAAATGCAGAGTGGAATCTGTGCTGGGAATCTAAAATGCATTATTGTCAGAAGCTCCATGTCCTCTCCAACAGCAACAGGAACCTTTCCCTGCAACCAGAACAAATGCAAAACCTGTCCATTTATAATGACAACAGACAAGATAAAGATTCCTGGGACAGATAAGGACTACAAGATCCCAGGTTACTTCAGTTGCACCACAAGCAGTGTGGTGTATTTAATTATATGTACCAAATGTCCAACAGGGGGTCTGCATGTAGGTGAGACAGGACAAAAATTTAGAATAAGAATGAATTCTCATCGCCACACAATAAAAGAAAGACATCTGGATCTACCTGTAGCCAAGCAATTTTGTAGCTCTGACCACAGTATAACAGGCATGAATCTGCTCCTTTAAAAAGTAATTTCAAATCTCAGAGAGAAAGAAGAATTTGGGAATACAAATTGATAACGACCTTTGACAAACTCAAAGCAGGAATGAACATTTCACATGGATTCATGTCTTTTTACACCAATAGAAAGGACATTTGGGGGAATCATATCTTTAGACAGACTCTAATTAGAGGATAATAAAACTTTGACACTTTTAGGCCCCCTTCACACCGCGGCGTGATCAGGTCCGGGGCTGTTCGGTGTAAACCTGACAGCCCCGGACCCGATTTGCAAACAGAACCGGAGGGCAAATATGCCCTCCAGTCCAGTTTGCAGCCGGATTCAGCCGAGCGCAGCAGCAGCTGCTTCGGGGTGTTAGCCGCAGTCCTGAAATCTCTGCAGGGGACAGCTGATGGTGCTGAAGTTTACCAGCGCTCGCTGCTAAACTCCAGCACCCGGCTGCCGGAACCGATTTTATGAAGTTTCCAGGGCTATCCAACGCCATAGACCCCATGTTAGGGAGTGCTGGATTGCGCCGGATCCGGGAGCATCCGATCTTGTCCAATTTTTCCCGACGTTTTTGTGTCCGGGATAATAATCGAAATTGCCCCAGATCTTCCCAGACAGATGGATTCCTCCATCCGGCCCCATAGGAATGCTATTGGGCCGAATCCGGACAGCCCCGGATCCAGAAAACCGTGGTGTAAAACCGGCCTTATAGTGAACTGTTCCGATATTTACCGTATATACTCGCGTATAAGCCGAGTTTTTCAGCCCAAAAATTGGGCTGAAAAGTACCCCCCTCGGCTTATACGCGAGTCAGTGCTGTATACCGATGTATACATCGGTACATACCGATGTATACATCGGTATACAGCAGCCCCCGCATCCCCAGTAATGCAGGGCCCCCCCAGCGTCTCTCCGGTCACCTGTAAAGCAAGCTATACTTATCAGTGTCCCGCTCGCACCCGCCGCTGCCGACATCCGCGATCCTCCATCTTCATGCGACTCCTCTTCCTGTTTCTGTGCGCGTCGCCGGCAATGACGTCATTCCCGGCGACGCGCACAGGAAACAGGAAGGAGTCGCATGAAGATGGAGGATCGCGGATGTCGGCAGCGGCGGGTGCGAGCGGGACACTGATAAGTATAGCTTGCTTTACAGGTGATCGGAGAGACGCTGGGGGGGCCTGCATTACTGGGGCTGCCTGTATACTACCGCTGGGGCTGCTATATACCTCTGGGCCCTGTTATACTAACACTGGGGCTGTATATACTACCACTGGGGCGGTATATACCTCTGGGTCCCTGTATACTACCACTGGGGCTGCTATATACCTCTGGGGCCCTGTATACTACCACTGGGGCTGCTATATACCTCTGGGGCCCTGTATACTACCACTGGGGCTGCTATATACCTCTGGGGCCCTGTATACTACCACTGGGGCTGCTATATACCTCTGGGGCCCTGTGTACTACTACTGGGGCTGCTATATACCTCTGGGGCCCTGTATACTACCACTGGGGCTGCTATATACCTCTGGGGCCCTGTATACTACTACTGGGGCTGCTATATACCTCTGGGGCCCTGTATACTACCACTGGGGCTGCTATATACCTCTGGGGCCCTGTATACTACCACTGGGGCTGCTATATACCTCTGGGGCCCTGTATACTAACACTGGGGCTGTATATACTACCACTGGGGCTGTATATACCTCTGGGGCCCTGTATACTACCACTGGGGCTGTATATACTACCACTGGGCTGTATATACCTCTGGGGCCCTGTATACTACCACTGGGGCTGTATATACTACCACTGGGGCTGTATATACTACTGGGGCTGCGTGTATACTACCACTGGGCTGCTGTATCTACCTCTGGGACTGGTGTATACCACACTGCTGGGGGCTGTATACTTGTGCTAGGGTCCACCCTCGGCTTATACACGAGTCAATAGATTTTCCCAGGTTTTGGGGGCAAAAGTAGGGGGGTCGGCTTATACACGGGTCGGCTTATACACGAGTATATACGGTAGTACCATAACCATTTCACCCTGTCTCATTCATTCCTGTTCTTGGACCACCACTAATCAAAAGACAATAAATTGTCTGTGCCTCTTATCTCTGAACTCTGTTTTTACTTCCCCAGTTGCTCCTTCCCTCTTCCCAACACTAACCGCTATATGCTTCACATGACCTGTGTTATGTATTGTATTATCCCACCCTGCATTTGTATATATACATGTGTCTCCAGAAGTTGTATCATTATTAAACCATAGTGTATCGAAAGCTTGCTTTTTCTTACCATCTCTTCAGTTAGCCAATAAAAGGTATCAACCACTGAGGACTCTCAGATTCTAAAATATCTTTTTTTTTCTGTCTTTGTGAGTACACTTATATAGTGTTGGGCAGCCCACCTTGTCTAATAATATGTCATCAGCAAGCTGTAAGACAGATACTGTGCATAACAGGTACCTGTGTGATTGGCGCGCCATGCAAGCTTCACCTGTGTGCATTTTCAATATTAAGGCTAATGGTGGGTTTACACGCCGCGATATCGGCGTCCAACTCCGACAAAAAGTCACGTGGTTCGTGAGTTGGACCCGATATCGTTCCTGCATCGTACTGTTTGAAGGTACAATACGATGCAGGAACGATGGTAATCCGATATCGGGGGTCGAATGAGCGTGCTATTCAACCGCCCGATATCGGATGCCTGTTGGAGCCGGATCGTTGCGTGTAAACATCCAACTCCGATGTGTACGCCGACGCTACCCATTAACTCCCATGTTAAATGGTCGTTTCTGGGTTGGTGGGCGCACACATCGTAGGGACGTTGTTTCCCGATATCGCAACGTGTAAACCGCCGATGCGATATCGGGAAAAGCGCACTAAAAATGCGCGCTCCCGCGCCGTTGTATAGCGATATCGGGACGATATCGCTACGTGTAACCCCACCATAACACCTCCTTCATAAATTGGTAGGTTGTGAGTGGTTGTCTAATCAGTATTTTGCAGCTGTGCTGCGCCTTTATTATGGGGGTCTGCTGCATTCTGCTAGTGCATTGGTAAACTGACCTGTGTTTTTTTTAATAATAACTACACTAAGCAGACCAGTAAATGACACATTGCTGGAAATAGAGACTCAGCCTTTACATTATGCTACTCTCAGATTAGGTAGCAAAAACGTGGTGAAATTCCCTTTAAAATACAATCATGATTTTAACAATATTTAATTTTCTGGTGATACATCCAAGAGCAACACATTAAGAGCCATCAATGCAAGAAAAAAAACTGGAATAATTGTTTTCCTAGCATGTGTGATATTTTGTTCTGGTGACCAACAGGTTTATAATACTGTTACATGGGCCAATTAGACATGGGTCAGACATGGCATCAATGTTTATTTTGAGAAAACCCACCGTAGAGGTTTCCAAACAAGACAGACCTATGTCATCAGAACATATCAAGAAAGGTGGGTTTGGAAGACAGTCTAATATGTATGGAGGTCTCCTGACCCTACCTAGAAAGATGCCACATATTTGATTTTTGACTGCCAATCATTTTGTTCTTGGTGCGGAAGTCAACCCCAGAGATGTCTGGCAGTAGCGCTCACTTAGAGAGCCCAACATTTGGCAGGTGAGCACTGCTGTGTACGAAGGAGCTGGGAGAGATAGATACTGGCTAAACAATAAGTCGAAGCATCATTCAGCTGACAGAAGTCTACTGTGTGTATGTGTGTGTGTGTGTGTGGAGGGGGGGGTTTAAGACATTGAAAAGTTGACAAGTTAAAATAAGAAATTGAATCAATCACAGCAATGAAAGAAAACTCACCTGTCTTTTGATTGATTAATTCTTTGTTCTCCCCATCCTCGAGTTGTTAATATAAAAGGGCTCTTTCCTTTCCATACTGGTCCAGTCTGCAGAGGCTTCACAGGGGCCGATAATGGCTGGGCTGTAATCTTGGCTGGCAGATGTATACTTTTGTTCTCCACTGGTGACAATGCATTATTATCCTGATTTACGTCTTCACCTACAGAGGATGACCACCTTTTCAAAGAAGTCCGCCTGGTACCATAGGGTTGTGGTCCTGTGAGCTGGCTAATTTTGATGGCAGATGGTATATCCAAAGTAGGGGAGCATGGGCCACATGTTGGTGATAGCAATGGACTTTTATTTTCAGTGCTGGATCTCGGAATTTCCTTTAGGCGTGGAGGTACCGCTGGTTTTGGTTTCACAGGAGGTTTTACGGGAGGTTTCACTTGTTTTACATCTGATTGAACACAATAAATTTATTATGTGAATAACATAAATTTTACTAAATTTCAGATATATGTTAAAGGGACTCTGCACAGGACAATCAAGTACAGGTGCTCAGTGCATTAAGGCAGGGCTAATAATTTAATTCCACCCTCCGTCCTGCTTGTTTTCCTTCTATCTCCACCCTTCCCTCCTATATGAAACCAGAGATGTCAATCAAAGAAGAACTGAGATTGGAAATACAGGGAAAACAATCAGGTGAGGAAGGTGGATTTAAAGTGTAAATGTCATTTCATTGGCAAAAAAACAATACAATACTGCTCTGGTTGTTAATGATGGGTCAAACAGAAGTTAAGATAATTCTTTTTTGCCATAGACTTATTTTCTCACATTTTTCCATGCTCTTTTAAAAACTGCAGTTTATGACTGTGTGGGCATTGCCAGCAGCTGACAGGCAGCAGTGCAATGTATATTTTCACAGCTTCTGAGAGCAGGCTGATAGGGAACAGTGTGCCAGCAGAGAAGGGGTTAACAGAGATCCTGACTAAGCTGTGTGGAGCCAGATGACAGATCAGAAGCTTGAGCCAAGGAAAGAAGAGTTTGCAGTGATGCTGACATTCTGACATTGTTTAGCAACTGTGCTGTAGCCTGAAGTAATCTGATACATTGTTTCCTCATCAGCTGCAATCATGAGTTTACACACAGTGTAGACCACGCCCCCTCCCTTATATGGTTACATATCCATTATTCAGTGTGAAGATGGATCTGCGTGAGAATGAGCATATGTCTGCTTCACCCACAGTGTAGCGTGGACACCTTATGAAAGGTTTATGAATGGTTTTCAACCAGAATTCTTTGATAAAGTATATTTGAAAGTTTATTAAAATCAATTGCTCTACATTATTATTAAATAAAAATTTAAATGGTTATGCTTTAAGTGATTGGCCCTACCATGATGTACAAACCCCTGTGCTTGGTTTGCAGTCATTGTATGCTGACAGAGTCCCTTTAAGGTCAGGTTTTGTAATTAGTTGCATAGTGAAATGATCAGCATTATGTTTTACCTTGAAAAATAGTTACATATCAACAAGGGCCAAAGTCCACCCATTGTGTTTTTTTTTTTGAGCAATGATCACTAAAAATCTTTAGCATCAGGCAATGAGGAGTAAAGTATTATTTGGTATTGTATGGCAGTATCTAGATATAAATTGGAAAAAAAATATATACAGTACTCAGTATAAATGAGTACACCCGCTTTGAAAAGTAAGATTTTAATACATTTTTGCAACACGGGGTCTGGCACAGAGTAGGCATGCTTTTTTTTACACAGGAGCTTTAGGAAAGGTTTCCTTCATGACCATCATGCATGTCATTCCTCTGTAATGTATGCTGTGTTGTGTTGTGGGAAACACTGACCATGGTTTGACTTTCTACTTCTTTAGTAGTGAACGTGCATGTCAATTTTTTTCAAGTTTTCTCATCAGAAGAAGCTATTGTTTAGTGATCTGCCTAGATGTCTCTGTTAGATGGTTGCTGTTCAATCTGTGTTACATTTTTGTATCACTTGATCTACAGTATTCTGACTAGAGATGGGTGAACCCGCAGATATTCGGATTTGGTGGATCCAGCTGGACTTTAAAAATAAAGTCTGGGTTCGGGACTGGACTTGATCCGAACTTGAGCCCAAACTCCGAACCCAAATAAGCCTATGGGGACCTGAACTTTAGTTATATAAAATGGTTACAGTAAAGGCTGGGGGGCTGTAAAAGAAAGCAAAATGGCAATTAAAGCAGGAGAATTATATTTACCAGTCTCCTGCTGCGGTTATGCTTGCTTCCAGGTCCGCTCATTAAGCTGGATGTTTATTCACTGCACTGACCTCAAAAGCCAATCACAGACTCCCACTCTCTGGGACAGCACCTGTGATTGGCTGTTGCAGTCAGACTACGCCCCCACAATTTGTACCAGTGTCTGTGATGAACCTGCCGTCATTGTAAAAAAAATAAATAATGGGAAAAAATTCATAGGGGTCTCCTGTATATTGATACTTAATGCAGAGAAAGCACAAAGCTGTGGCCAGTAGCCCCCAGCTGTGTGCATTATATTGGCTGCATATCAATAACAATGACCCCCTGAGTTTTTCTTTTTACATAATCAAAATAAATCATTAAAAAAAATGTGTGGATACCCTGCCAATTTGATACTCAGCCAAGATAAAGCACACGGCTGGCGGTTGGTATTCTCACCCTGGGGAGGTACATAATTATTGCCCCTCCCAGGGTAAGAATAGAAGCACGCAGCTGCACCAGAATTTGATGTATTCATTAGAAATGCCAAATCCTGGTGTTTTACCCAGCTCTCCTCAATTGCACTGGTATTCATTTATTGGCTCCCAAGCATACCCAGCACCGACGGTGAATCTACAGTACAGCACAGCTCCCCCAGCTCTGCTACATCATCATGAGAGGTTACATTGCAGTGACCATTCACCGTGAGGAACGGTCTCACACCAAAAGAGCCTCAGTTGTGGGAATGGTGATGTCCCCTGAGGTCACCGCTATGTACCTCACTGACATAACCGGTCTCACAGCTGAGGCTCCATCAGTGTGAGAGCGGTCCTTGCGGTGAACGGTCACTGCAACGCATCCTCACGACTATGTAGCAGAGCTAGGATTTACTATCAGAGCTGAGTATGTTTGGGGTTAATAAATGTGTAAAAGAGTGTTATCTGTGTGTTTTATTTAAAATAAAGGTTTTTTTTCTGTGTGTGTTTTTCAACTATTTACTTACAGAATTGGTAATGTGGGTGTCTGATAGAGACCTGAATATTCCCAATCAAGGGCTTAATGACAGCTCTCGCATTGCACTCGTCCAATTTTCACACCAGTGTGTTCATACCCTTATGGTACCTTTACACGCCGCCACAACAGGATGGATACCAACGGCAACTTCACGTGCACGAGCACGGCCGAACGGTTACCAACGGGAACCGCACCCTCTATACACGCCGCCACAAGGTGCGCTACGCGACGCTACATCTACAGCTAGATACATCGCCGGGTGTCGCAAGTAGCCGTCTGTAGCTCAGCGTACCAGCTTTACACACCGCCACCACAGAGTGATCTGGGAGCAACAAAGGCCGGACGTAAAACAAATAGGCGTGCCACAAACCTGTACGCCGCGCCCAAACCACAACCATTGGCCAACACTACGGAGTTGTGATTGGGCACGACGGAGAGGGCGGATGGCCGAGACGTGCCGTACTAGTGAGCAGAGTGTGGCACGAAATCAGCGCTTGTGACATGGCGGAGCCTGCCGAATGCATCCAAATCGATGGATCACGCTAGAGCGGGGGCCAATCACATATCCCGTGTGTATTAAAGTAGCGGTCCGGGGCTATGTGTGCGTAGTACAAGTGTTTGCCTTGTCACGCACGATCAGCGCTTGTGACAGCCGCGTGTGCCGATTGAACTGAGGTGCGTTTGTGTGACACACATTAGCGTCTTACAAAAGACAGTATGTGCGTTTTCTGTCAACAATCTGTGACAACTGTGGCGAAGTATGTGTATGTATACAGGCTGAATGGGGTTTAATATATGTGCTGACAGATGTGAATGTAGTGGAACAGCTTCCAAGACACCAAGTCAAAGATCTGTGTGACAGTGTATTAGCAAACACCTGGCAAGAGTCTGTCCTGCATCAATGTGCTGTGTGCAGGGGACCCTCTGCCTCCAACAAAATAAAGGATCATGTAGGCACAATGGCCACAAACACTGTTGGGCAAAAGACTTTCCGAAAAACATGGCTACACACACATATTGTGTGCACAATCCCAGGCAATAGGTGGCTATGACATCCCAGGCCCCCACCCAACCCTGCATCACATTGCCCTCCTCCACCAAGTAATCAGGCTCACACAGATTATGTTGGATCCAACAGAAAAAGGTTTAATATATTGCATGAATGTTGTTGACCTTGTGTTGTGCAAACAAAATATACATAAAGTACAAACATAGTTGAATTCCAGAGCAGGTGACATTAATCAGCCACATTAAACGGATAACCAAATCACCACACATTGCAAACTGTGCATTGAAAAAATACAAAAATAACCTAAACTAACTAACTAACTAACTACATAATGAAAACTCATGCACATAATGAAAACAAAGAGAATGGAAAAGGTCAACCAAACATTAAAGGGGTGCAGCTAACCTGCTGTCACCTTCCTTGAAAACACAAAAAGCAACTCCCAGAGCCAGCCACATTATATGGCCTGGTCCTGCCAGCTCACTGCACCAGACCCATTGAAGTAGGAGCAGTAAGCGTCTCTACTGTCCCTGGCCTCCCGCCGAGTGCGGCCATGGCTCTGCGGCTGGAGTGGCAGAATCACATGGGCCTCATCACGCCAAGACCCTGGACGGAGCTCCCCTGTTGTAGCGTCTGCATAATCTCCATAACCTCCTGGCGTGTATGATGCCCTATCCCTACGACGCAGGAAGTTATGCAGCACACAGCAGGCCACCACTACCGCGTCAATAGACTCCGGTTTCATATGTATAGGCGTATGAAAAATCCGGAATCTATTCGCCATTATCCCAAACGCATTTTCAACTACACGGCGGGCCCGGGATAGCCGGTAGTTGAAAATGCGTCTCTCAGAAGTAAGGGCCCTCTGGGGATATGGCCGCAGTAGGTGCTCCTGAAGTGGGAATGCTTCATCCGCCACAAACGCAAAGTTGAGATGTTCGGTCGTGTGCTCATTTGAGGGTAAGTTTAGCCCACCATTCCCTAGTAGTGTTGCCAAGGAGCTTAGGGCAAACACCCCCCCATCTGAGTTGCGACCGGGCATTCCAACATCCACGTAGAGGAACTCATAGTTGGCATCCACTACAGCCATGAGGATTATACTACAATACCCTTTGTAATTGAAATACAAAGAGCCAGAGTGGGCAGGTTTGGTAATCCTCACGTGCTTACCATCCAATGCCCCGCCACAGTTGGGGAAGTTCCACCGGGTTTCAAACCCTCGGGCTACTTCCAGCCATTCTGCGGCGGTTAAAGGCATTTTCATGTAGGCTGGCTGCAGAGCTCTCCAGATGGCCCAACACGTTTCAGGGATCAGGCGGCTCAGCAGGGGCAGGGAGACACGTGACACGTATGTGAGGGATGTCATGGACTGCCCTGTAGCCAGGAACCGCAAAGTGATCGCCAACCGCTCAGCAGCTGATACTGCTGGTCGCATAATAGTGTCCTGACGCGCTATCATTGGCCCTACACGCTCCAATAGGAAGGTGAAACAGTCCTCGGGCATACGGAGATAGTTTCGGTAATCATCAGGACAGTTAAGCTCCAGCTCCCGCAACAGCTGCATGTGGCCCCGGGTTTCCCGCCTCAGAAGCCAATCACGGGTCCACATCCGCCGCTGTCTGCGCCTCATCAACCTTTCATACCGATCCTGATACCACATTTGCTCTTCCGCCAACGCAAGAGCCACGATAACATGGCGGTCATGGATATTCTGCATCCTCAATATCAGCACCTGTAGATAAGAAAACACAACATGAGTACATAGAACAAAATGTGGCAAAGTCAGCAGGTTCAGCAAGCCACACAATATGGGCCAGTGCTCGCTCAGCAGGATCACCATCTGTTCATTAGGATTGTCTTAGCACATTCACAAAGGGATGTTGTGATGTGCCTCACATACTTAGCTTATGGTGAGGTTTGGTCAACAAAGATTAGTAAGGTCACATGAAGGAGCGTATAACAAAGTTAGAACAGCATTGTATTGTAAACATACATGTGTCACAGACATTTTCCATCATACAAGGAAGGCTTAGGCCAGATGGGGCTAGCCAGTCCACACTTGTGATGGTCCCAATGTGGGACAGTATAGGGATTGTAGGCCAGATGGGGCTAGCCAGTCCACACTTGTGATGGTCCCAATGTGGGACACTATAAGAAAAGAGCCCAACGGGGGCAAAACAACAAAAAAATAACAAGATTTTCACTTTTGCAAGGCAACAAGCCAACGTGTGAAAATGTAAGTGTCCAACAAGGACAACTGTTTGGGGGGCCATGTTTGGCCAGGATACAATGCATCCCTCAAATTCATGGGTGGGATCCATGGTGTGGGTGTAGGGCCGCCAGCATTTCAGCCAGCCGGCCAAGGTCCTGCAGGCCACGCTGTAGTGCCGTGGTCAAACGGGCCACAAAGGCCTGATGGGCCTGGATGAATTCCTCCATGGTAGGGGCACCTGTATTGGGAGTAAACACAAACTTTACTACACAGTCGTCACTGCTGATGGTTAGTCATGACTGGCCGCAACCATCCACTTACCCTGTTCCTCCAAATCCAGTTCAACATCAGACGGGGAGGGAGATGGGGTCAAGCTCCATCCATATGAGCCCGCACGTTCACCTTCTGGAAAAAGGGTGAACCAACATGTTTTAGTTTGTTTATATAAAATGTTTGGCCACAGATGAAATTTAAGCAACAGTGTGCAGGGTGTCTGTGGCAACATAACCCACTTACCACCATAGTCACTGTGTGGGGACATGGTCACCCCAGGACTCGCCACTGAGCTGGAGACAGTGGGAGGTGGTGTTACTCCCGGGCTGGGGCTCCGTGGCCACATTAAGTGGTTCAGGGGTAATAGTGGTCCTGGGCTACGGGGCAAACACTCCTCTGGTCCGCCAGGTTCTTGCAGCTCCTCGCCCTCCTGTGGGGAGCTGATGTGTTCCTCCAGCAGCCAGGCAGATGGGGACAGCTGGTCACACTCCAGCGGGCTGCCAGGTGCGGACTGGTCCTCCACATCCTCTGTCCCGGTGGGTGACGGGACGTCTGGCTCCTGAGGCCCGGGGGAAGGTGTTGACCCTGGGGACAAGGGTGCCCCTTGAGCCGGATGTGGCGGGGTTCTTGATGGGCCACCTGGGGGTGGGGCCTGGGGCCCTTCTTCTGATGAGGAATCAGCATCTAGTTTGAAAATTTAACATAAAAGACCTAATAAGATCATGCCTACACATTGTTGCCCTACAAAGAGCTTGTGTGGGTATGTATTTGACGGCTAAGCCTGGGGTCACACACACACAGATATGTGGCCAGATATTGTTGACAGATCTGTGGTTGCAGTGAAAGCATGGACACATTGTTCCATTTTGAGGCTGTCTCCAAATGTCAACCTGTGACCATCATTTGACTGCAAACAGAGATCTGCAAACAATATGTGGGCAGATATCTGTGTGTGTGACCCCAGCCTTACTTAGCATCAACCAGGTGATGCTGGATGCATACACTCATGTTGTATGCATGGACTGTGCGTGTGAGACACTTTTAGGCCTGACTGGATGAGCACAACACTGTGAAGATGTGTTTGATTGTGTAGGCCACACTGTCCCTTGTCATATTTTTCCATCATTTTTTGTGTATTGTGGGACATGCACATGTGGCGGTGTGTGTTTGGGGGCAACAATTACTCACCACGCAGCCTGGCAATCCTGGCACGGATGTCCAGTATGCGACCTGGGCACTTATGCTTCAGGTCAGCGATCTTTTTTTGGATCGCTTTGACTGTCCTCTGTACCCCCAGTTGGCAGAGCAGGGCCCGCTGTATCCGCCGCACGGTGCACCGATTGCGCAGCCTGGGGTGGCGGTGGTGATGGTGGCCCCAATAGTCCCGACGGTCGCAGTGATCAATGAGGATGATCAGCTCCGCCATCCCCCATGTTGCGGCGCGGTGCACGGCTGCCATGACTGCTATGGTGTGTGCAGAGGCGGGGCTGGCACCTTGCAGGCAGAGTGAAAATGAAACCAACGTCATGACGTCATTACGGCCGCTGTCGGGGTGACGCACCTTTATAAGTAGCCCAACACGCAGACTCGCCCGACACACTTATGCGGCCCCTACTGCAGAAGACCCACAGTGCAGGCCGTATAACACGGCTTTCATCTGTCTACTGGGTAATCTCCTCCGATGTGCTATGGGATTGTGTGCATCTGTGTGCGCCCTGCGCGCACTGCCAGACCCGGAACACTTCTACGGCAGCTGCTGTGCAATAAGCCAGAGCGGTACGTAACACACACTTGTGCGCTGTGTCCCGCATTATTCGTTATCATGTTGATAGGATGTGCACACTGTATGTAGATCATGGGCCATTTATGATTTTACGTTCAAGTGTGTGTCCGCGTAATTGTACTACTATCTGATCGTGCATACGGCGCGTATGTGTAGTGCTGAAGGGACAGCTCATCCAAGATGGAGGGCTGTGAGGCAAGGGCCAATCGTAACGCAGCATCTTCCACCAATGATCGCTGAAGGGGCGCGGTATCACGGACCATGGGTGACGCCTTAGCCACATTGAAGCTACATCGCCGGGTGTCCCGAGTTGCCTTCTGTGGGTTCTTTACACGCCGATACAGCTCGCTACAATCGGCGATGTTGCCATCTGTTTATGGGCAGTGCACGGATGCAGAGGTATCTGTAGCCGGCTGTGTCGTCCCGTCTTCAGACGCCGCTACTACGGGCGATATTGGCGCGACAAGCCACATTTGTAGCCTGTAGCGGGTTGTATGCATCCTGTTGTAGCGGCGTGTAAAGGTACCATTATAGTCACCTGTCTAATGGACACCTGTTTAATGAATAATTAGACTCACCTGTGATTGAATTCTTGTTAATTAGAATTTTGCATCTAAACTCTAGATTTGCTCCTAAGACTTTCATTGAGTGTACTAATTTTTGCAACATGGTCTTCACTGAATATGTTACGAAATATACAAATTACTTTTTTGGGTATGCAAAATGACAAATCTTGTTTGCTGTCAATGGGCCACATGTGTAGGAGTAATTTGTAGTATAGTACTCCATAGAAAATGTGTTTTCTTGGATTCTGAGAGGAAACTAAAGTTTTTCTGATAAATCTGTTGGGATGTATTCACTTATGTTGATCACTGTATATATAGATAAAGATGGCTTATGAAAATCAACTATATAATTGTCTAATGTTCTCTGTCACGGAAATCGCTTGCCAGAGCTCATTGGCTGCCGCCAGCAGCAGCAACCAATGAGCGCCAGGTATGTAAAAACCTGCGCGCATTCAAATTAGACGATTATATAGTAGCTGGAACCTGGCGACAGCGACGCTATGCGTCGCTGTCGCCAGGCTACATGTATGGCCCCGCTCACTCCATCCTGCCCCACTCACTCCATCCTGCCCCCCTGGCTCCCTTCTGCCCTGCTCGCTCCATCCTGCCCCACTCGCTCCATCTTGCCCCGCTCGCTCCATCCTGCCCTCTCCATGCATCCTGCCCCGCTCGCTCCATCCTGTCGCGCTCGCTCCATCCTGCCTCCCCGGCTCCATCCTACCCCGCTCGCTCCATCCTGCCCCACTCACCCCATCCTGCCCCACTCACTCCATCCTGCCCCGCTCTCTCCATTGCACCCCCCTGCCTCCATCCTGCCCCCTGCCTCCATCCTGCCCCTCTTGCTCCATCCTGCCTCGCTCGCTCCATCCTGCCCCACCCGCTCCATCCTGCCCCACTCGCTCCATCCTGCCCCCCCACCTCCATCCTGCCCCCCTCGCCACCATCCTGCCCCTCTGGCTCTATCCTGACCCGATTGCTCCATCCTGTCCCCTGCCACCATCCGGCCCCTGGCTCCATCCTGCCCCCCTGGCTTCGTGCCCTGCCAGCTCCATCCTGCCACCCACCTCCAACCTGCCGCCCTAGCTCCATGCCCTGCTGGCTCCATCCTGCCCCCCCCTCCATCCTGCCCCTGGCTTCATGCCCTGCCGCCTCCATCCTGCCCCCCGCCTCCATCCTGCCTCCCGCCTCCATCCTGCCCCCCGACTCCATCCTGCCCCCCTGGCTCTATCCTGCCTCCCCGGCTCCATCCTGCCCCTTCCCCCCCGCATCCACCCTGCATCCATCCTGCTCACCGTCTCCATCCTGCCCCTCTTGCTCCATCCTGCCCTGTGACCGATCAGCTGATCAGTTTCCCAGGCAATGACAGGTCCTAAAAGCCTGTAGGACCTTGAAGACGGAGGTGGAGCGAGCCGGCGGACAGATGAGTATCCTCACTGAGAATTTTTTCATTTTTACTTTTACTTTGGAGGAGCGGGGCTGAGGAGGAGCGGGGGGCCGCTGGGAGTGGAGTATCGCCACATACCATAGTGCTGTAATGTGCTGTAATGTACAGCCATATACTATAGTGCTGCTATACATGTACTGTAATGTACCGCCATATACTATGGTGCTGCTATACATGTACTGTAATGTACCGCCTATATACCATAGCGCTGCTATACATGTACTATAAAGTACCGCCATATACTATATTGCTGCTATACATGTACTGTAATGTACCGCCATATACCATAGCGCTGCTATAGATATATATGTAGTTCACTCACGTTGACTGAACAAGTTCTGTCAGTCACAGTATGTCAACTACATACATATTCTAGAATACCCGATGCGTTAGAATTGGGCCCACATCTAGTATGGGAATAATTATCAACAAAATGGTGAATTGGGGAGAAATGAGGGTTCCCTACTTTGATGTTCTTGCTGAGTCCTATCATCTATAAAAGTAGTTCTGTCTATATAACACAGTACTAAGGGTTACGCAAGCAGCAAGGAAGGAGCAATCCAGCCAAATTTCCAGTTTTGGGCCAAAAATCTATTGCAAAAGTAACATGAAATGCAAACAATGATGATGACCGCATGTTTGGATTAATGCAAACTAGTTGTGTAACCTAAAAGGCAGCTGTTCAATGTCCCTTTGCACACATGTTGGGCAGACATTTTGGGCGTTTTCTGTCTAACACGTCCTCTTTGTGCTCCTCTGTGTTAACTTGCCTATTTTTCTAATTCTCATGTGGTTAACATACCTCTCAGTGGTTCTGTCTGATCCAGGATCTGTGAGTTGGACGCTGACATGATGATGCTGGGAAATGTTCCTGGTGCCAAGGAAAAAAAATAGCAGAATTTTAATTACTAATGTAAGTGCAAAGTAGAAAAAAAAGCATTTTCTAAACTTTCTATGAATGGGATACAAAGAAAAGTGCATGCTATAGTAAAATAAAATATAGGCTTCCATTACAGTACCATAGTTCATTTCTCAGGGTCGGAGGAATCTTGTATTAATAGTACCCTCTGCACACCATTCATGACCCAGGGATGATTCCCCACCATTGTTTTTTTAATGTAAGTTTTATTAAAGTGTTGAATATAAAAAAGTAAAAATCATAAGAAGAGTATTAAAGCATTGTTCCATCAAAGAGAGACTATAGTGATAGATTAAACAGATACATGATTACCAAAATTTAGCTCCATTATTTTGTGAATCCCAAAGCACATGAGGTACAGAAAAATTACAATCTGTAGTAAAGGGCTTGAGTCATCATGATGGTAATGAGATACAGGGGTGGCAGGTTGCTGGTTGTTGGGCCACAGTACCACCAACCAGGGCTGAGCCCATAAGCAGCCACAAGTCACCCTTGCTTCATAGTCCTGAGTACATTGGTTTATGCCTACGGTTCTAAGATGTCGCAGAGGAAGAAAAACAAGGAGAACCGGGTTTTTTGATGTGTCCGTGCTGACCACATCAGAACCAGGAGTATGCTTGAAAGCTTTATTGTGCCGACACGTTTGGTATCAAATCTGCCACTTCCTCAGGGCCTTCTTTTTCTTCCTCTGTGATATGGTTTCCACGGGAGTGAGTCTGCATCGACCATTGATTTTTCCATGTTCATCCAAGTGGTTGTGACTCTCACAACCTGCAAAGGTGAGTGTACTGTCTGTTCACTGTCATCTAAATTATCACATTTATCGCCCTATGTGTGCTCTCCCTCCTCATTTGTTAAGGCCCCGTCACACCTGGCGACGGGGCTGGAGATGTCGGCGGCGACTGGCGGGTGCGTGCACGTTTTTGGCGCCCCGCCAGCGTCACTGTCCCCCATTTACATGGGGCGACATCTCCAGCCCCGCGCCGGCGAGCTGACAGGCGGCATCGCCGCTGGGGTGTCTGAAAACCCCAGTGGCGATGCAGGACAATGGGAGCCTATGGCTCCTATCGCCTGACAGGTCGCCAGCGGCCGGTTACATGGGGCGATGTGCGCACATTGCCCCAGATCGGTCGCCTGGTTTCAGAGCACTGCTTTGAAAAATGGCGACTTCCTGGCGGCGCCGACATCGCCCTATGCAATTGGCGGCGATGTCGCCCCGTGTGACGGGGCCTTTAGGGTTGTAAGAAAGCAATGCTCCTTAAGACCTCCATACAAATTATACTGAAAATGGCCTAACCTGGGATTAAATGACCAACAGATCCTTATCATCTTAACCTTTTGAAAGAAATAGACTGCAGATTGAACTGGTGATCATCTGGTGATCTCTCATTACTCAGAAATAGCCACATACATAGTATTTCAGCCTGGCCATATCAGCCGTTCATCAAGGCCATGTAATTTTTTTAATGACAATGGGTTATAGGACATAACATCTTGTTGCAAATATTCGCTCAAGGAAACATGTTTGTTGATGCAAAATGTTTTCAAGAATGAAGAATCCTTTGTCTGACTATCGAATGTAAAGGCCCCATCACATGGGGCGACATCGCCGCCAATTACATAGGTGACGTAGGGGCGTGGCCTATCGACTACGACATCGCCCCTACGTCGCCTCATGTAAAGAGGCGATGTGAAATCGCCAGGTTTCAGAGCAGTGCTCTGAAACCAGGAGTCCGATCTGGGGCGATGTGCACACATCGCCCCATGTAACCGGCCGCGGGCGACCTGTCGGCGATGGGAGCTATAGGCTCCCATTGTCCTGCATCGCAGCTAGGGTTTTCAGACACCCCGGCGGCGATGCCACCTGTCAGCTCACTGGCGCGGGGCTGGAGATGTTGCCCCATGTAAATGGGGCATGGCGACGCTGGCGGGGCGCCAAAAACGTGCACGCATCCGCCAGTCGCCGCCTACATCTCCAGCCTCGTCACCAGGTGTGATGGGGCCTTAAGAGTCAAACTTGTGAGACTTCTTTCTAGACAATGACACAGTGTCATATATTAGCTGACATAATTGTTAGTTATAAAATTTCATGCGATTAATGTTTTTATTTTTAAAATTGTAAATTTTAAAATTGTAAATTTTCATTAACTTCAGCCCTACGTGTATAGATAAAGCATGAGGACAAAAGTAGATTTAGCAAAAGTTATAAATTTTATTACAGCAAGTGCATAAAAAATGTATACAAAACAAAGGGACATATACAGTGAAGGAAATAATTATTTGATCCCTTGCTGATTTTGTAAGTTTGCCCACTGACAATAACTTGAACAGTCTATAATTTTAAGGGTAGGTTAATTTTAACAGTAAAGGGCCGGCAGGCTGGATACATCCCGCTACAGGCTACAAATGTAGCTTGTAGCGCCAATGTAGCCCGTCGTAGCGGCGTCTGAAGACGTGACGCTACAGCCGGCAACAGATACATCTGTTTCCTAGGTCTGCTCGAAAACTGATGGCTACATCGCCGATGGTAGCGAGCTGTATCAGCGTGTAAAGAGGCAACGGAAGGGAACTCGGGACAGCCTGCGATGTAGCTGCAATGTAGCAAAGGCGTGACCCTGGCTCCATGTTACCGCGCCCCATGTGCGATCATTGGTGGAAGCTGCTGCATGACGATTGGTAGTCGCTGCATAGGGAGGCATATTTAAGGAGCTGACGAGTCACGCCTCCTGCGATGCCTGCCCAATCAGGATGTTATTGCTTCGTCCTATCAGCGTACGGACGGCTCGTAATCCACAATTGTGGCACGCCTATGTGCTGTCCCTGCTGCACCGGGTCCGCCCATAGTAGCTGGTTATAGCGGTGTGTAAATGAGCTACAGCTGGCTACTTGAGACACCCGGCGATGTAGCTAGCTATAGATGTAGCGTGGCGTAGCGCACCTTGTGGCGGCGTGTAAAGAGGGTGCGTTGACCGTTTGTAACCATTTGAGCGTGCTCGTGCACGTGAAGTAGCGGGATGTATCCAGCCTGCCGTCGCGGCGTGTAAAGGTACCATGAGAGATAGAATATCAAAATTAAAATCCAGAAAATCACATTGTTTAACTTATGTAAAGGTATTTGCATTTTGCAGAAAGTAATAAGTATTTGATCTCTCTCGCAAACAAGACTTAATGCTTGGTGGCAAAACCCTTCCTGGCAAGCACAGCAGTCAGACGTTTTTTGTAGTTGATGATGAGGTTTGTGCACATGTCAGAAGGAATTTTGGTCCACTCCTCTTTGCAGATCATCTCTAAATCATTAAGAATTTGAGGCTGTTACTTGGCAACTCAGAGCTTCAGCTGCCTCCATAACTTTTCTATAACATTAAGGTCTGGAGCCTGGCTGAGTCACTCCATGTCCTTAATGTGCTTCTTGATGGACCACACCTTTGTTGCCTTGGCTATACAGCACAGTTTAGTGTCACTGTCATGCTAGAAAACCCAGCCACGACCCATTTTTAATTTCCTGGTGGAGGGAAAGAGGTTGTCACTCAGGATTTTACTGTACATGGCTCCATCCATTGTCCCATTGATTCGGTGAAGACGTCCTGTGCCCTTGACAGAGAAACACCCTCAAAATAATATTTCCACTGCCATGCTTGACTGTGGGGATGGTGTTTTGTAGGCAGCATTTCTCTTTCTCTAAACACTGTGAGATGATTTGTACACGGCAACAAAATGGAACAATGTGTCCATGATTTTACTGCAACCAGCAAATTGCAAGTGAAATTGCATGCAATATTGACGCGTGTGACATTACCTTTAATGCCAAGTAGCTCAATTTTTGTCTCATCTGACCCCAGCACCTTCTCCCAATTACTCCCAAAATCACCAAGGTGTTCATCGGCAAACTTCAGACGGGCCTGTGCATGTGCCTTCTTGAGCAGTGGAACTTTGCGGGCACTGCAGGGTTTATTCCATTACGACATAATGTGTTACCAATGGTTTTCTTGGTGACAGTGGTCCCAGCTGCCTTGGGATTGTTAACAAGTTCCCCCTGTGTAGTTTTAGGCTGATCTCTCACCTTCCTCATGATCCTGGATACCCCACGAGGTGAGATTTTGCATGGAGCCCCAGATCGATGTCAGTTGACATTAATTTTGTATTTCTTCCATTTTCTTACTATTGAACCAACAATTGGCAATTTCTCACCCAGTGTCTTATAGATTTATTAGAAGGTAAACAAACTGTAAGCGGTATAATTGGAGGCGCTCAGGCACAAAGGCAGCAGGCACTGGGATGTTTTTGAACAGACCTTTATTCAGACTCCCCTCCTAATCCACAACATGTTTTGATAGATTCTCTATCTTCCTCAGGTGGTCTAGAGAATCTAATTAGTATTCATTATGTATTCATTTTGACTGAGCTCCCTTCCCCCCTCCCCCTTCCCCGCCCGGAGGCCAGCTTGGGTCTCCAATATTTTGGAGTCCACCACACGCTTTTCCTGTTTCAATCAAAAATAAGGGCAGCTCGGCCGCTCATTGCACTCATGAATTGTACACATTTAGTGTCAGTGTTGCAGCAGATATCTCCTATTTTATTGGTAAAGTTAACAAACAAAACAAAACCCCCGTTATTGGTCTGACACTAACCCACAGTGGATAGATCCCTCCAAGACTGTTGGAACACAAAATTGATGGTATGGTGTGGTATATGGAGTACAAAGATAGTGGGACCATTCTTCATCAATGGAAACCTCAATGCCACTGGATATCTGAAATTGCTACATGATTCAGATATCCAGTGGCATTGAGGTTTTCATTGATAAAGAATGGCCCCACTATCTTTGTACCACACCATACCATCAATTTTTTATTCCAACAGTCTTGGAGGGATCTATCCACTGTGGGTTAGTGTCAGACCAATAGTGTGGGTTTTGTTTGTTAAATTCACCATTCACAAAAAAGTATGCCTCATCACTCATCTGAAGGCTATTGTCTATGCTGTGAAGATGTGCAGCATCTGAAACAATGGATTCTGGAAGCCTGTGCTAGCATTTCTTCTGCGATGTTATCAGTGTGTCAAAAGTGGGAGAAGAGGGTTGCATTGACAAAACAACACAATGGGCAGCACTTTGAACACATTTTATAAGTGCTCATAAACTTGTAAATAACTCATGAAAGAATACAGTTATGTTAAAATCAAGCACACCATTGTTTTTCTTATGAAATTCTCTTTGATGTGTCACATGATCCTCTTCCCATTGAAAAAAATAAAATTGGATCCAAACTGGCCAACTTGAAAATGGCTGCTATGGTCAAAACCCATCTGGAAAAGTTTCCCCCTCCATATACCAATGTGCAATAAACAGGAAGTTGATATCACCAACTATTCCCATTTTATTTAGGTGCATCCATATGAATGGCCCACCCTGTAATTACTCCCAATTTGCAGACATTCATGTTGTATGGTAGTAGGGACTAAGTAAAATAAATATATATATAATATAAGCAATATGTAGATCGAAAGATCAAACCCCACTGAATGAACATACACATGGTATCAGAATAAGGAGAATTGAAAGCAGCAACACATAATAGAGCAGCAGTCTAAATGCATAACAAGTCACACCTAGAGATAAGCATAAGACATTATGGAAACCAAAGTAACAAAAAGTAAGGGGGAGAAGATAAAAAGGTGCATGCGTCATTAGTGATGCCGTTATTGGCCAATGACCGACCACATGACTAACCACATGATGCTTAGAATGTACTTTTAGGGAGAGTACGGCTGCACTCCTAGCCTGAGCTAAAGACGTTGACACCTGATTGATGCGTGCGTTATCTGTCCAGCTTAGACCCTGCCTTTCTGCACAATGGCACTTTTTCTCTGCATTTGGTTGACTTTATATACTGTAGTGGTATGTTACATTGGCTTCCATAATGTCTTATGCTTATCTCTAGGTGGGACTTGTTATGCATTTAGACTGCTGCTCTTATTATATGTTACTGCTTTCATTTCCCCTGTTATGATACAATGTGTATGTTCATTCAGTAGGATTTCAAACTTAGTCCCTACTACCATTCAACATGAATGTCTGCAAATTGTTAGTTTATGTAACTATATTACTATGGAGCACACCACCACTATTTACCTGTGCCATCTATGTGCCATAGTTATATGTTGATTCATAAAGAAGTGAATAAAGAAAGGCGGCACTCACCATGTAGGCTGGTGGAAGAGTGTTTTAAGCCAGGTGGCTTAATCCATTAAAACATTGTTGGTGCGGTGGGGAGAGGGAGTGAGAGGCCGTCGGAATGACGGTACCGTTTCGTATCATACCGACGGCCTCTCACTCCCTCTTCCCACCGCACCAACAATGTTTTAATGGATTAAGCCACCTGGCTTAAAACACTCTTCCACCAGCCTACATGGTGAGTGCCGTCTTTCTTTATTCACTTCTTTATGAATCTTTGATTGCTTGTTCTAAGGCTGTGCAACACCAGGCACCGGGGATAGCCGACAGGCTGGTAGCAGAGCTCCATGTGTGTAGCGCCTGGTCAGTGGACTTTTTTCTGCAATAGTTATATGTTGACTTGCCATCTCTCACAAGCTTTCTATATACTGTATGTTCCTTCATTTGCACTTTTTTATGCACTTGCTGTAATAAAATGTATAACTTTTGTATTGCTTTTACCAGTACTTTTCAGAGGATAGATACCACGTTTTTCTGTGATGTTAATTGTTCAATTTAATTTCCTTCTGAATATTGCCTTACTGAAGTGTATAGCTGCTTTTAGGGCACTCCAATTGGCATTGCTCGCTCTGCCAACATTCACCAAACTTCCTCATACACATGGATGCTTCATTTAGTGATCGCTCATTTGTTCTCTGTTCTGAAAGTGCAGTAAGCCAGTGGCGTAACTTCAGGCCCTGGGGCCCTGATGCGAAAGCTCCAACGGGGCCCCCAATTATTGCAAATCTTTAATAGTGTTAGTCTTTTTCTATGGGCCAAAGGTACTTTTGGGGCCCCCTAGGCTGCAGGGCTCGGGTGCGATCACAACCCCTGCACCTGTTGTGTTTACGCCCCTGCAGTAAGCTGTGATGGTTTCAGAACATAAGGAGTAGGTGAAGACTAACCGCTGCTCTTCATCATCTGTCAGATTTCTTAAGTCATAATATACATAAAATGGCCAGCTGGTCCCACCAACATCCTGGGAGAACATTATTAAACTTCAGAAATAGCATGTTGTTTTATCGAACTGAATATCTCTGCACATGAGGCTGAGCTGCAATACAATCCACAGGCTTGGCACTGATTTGGAACAAAGTATTTATTTATTACTGTACAACCTCTTTAATTCTGTCCATTATTGGTCTAAGCATCACCAATGTTAAATATGTGTTTTCTCCATATCAAGCGTACAGCTGGGTGCTAAGTATTTAGTGTTTAGAATTGGCACCATTTTTTCCATGCAGCTTAGCTCTATTCACTTAAATGGGAATAAAACTGTAACACCAAGTGTAGCGCCCCTGTGACTAGGCGCCACAGAATGGTATTGCATTTATTATTTACTAGCTGTGAGCCCGATGCAAATGCATCGGGATTCTAGAACGTGGCAATATTATTTGCATTAATAGCATTATTAATACCATTAATAGCATAATTATTAGCATTAACAGCATTATTATTAGCATTAATAGCATTATTAATAGCAATAATAGTACTAATAATAGTATTGTTATTAGTATTAATAGCATTACTACCATAAATAGCATTAATAATAGCGTTAATAGCATTATTATGAGGAGTAATAGCATTATTAGCATTAATAAAATTATTAATAGCATTAATAGAATTAAAAATAGCATTAATAGCATTACTATTAGCATAAAGAGCATTAATAGCAATATTATTAGCATTAATAGCATTTTGAATAGCATAAATAGCATGATTATTAGCCTTAATAGCATTATTAATAGCGTTAATATGATTATTATTAGCATTATTAGCATTAATATTAGCATTAATAGCATAATTATTAGCATTAATAGCATTATTATTAGCAGTAATAGCATTATTATTAGCATTAATAGCATTATTAATAGCATGAATAGCATTAATAATACAATTAATAGCATTAATATTAGCATTAATAGCATTAATAGTATTATTAATAGCATAAATAGCATTATTAATAGCATTAATAGCATTATTAATAGCATTAATAGCATAAATAATAGAATTAATAGCATAAATAATCGCATTAATAGCATTACTATTAGCATAAAGAGCATTAATAGCAATATTATTAGCATTAATAGCATTTTGAATAGCATAAATAGCATGATTATTAGCCTTAATAGCATTATTAATAGCATTAATATGATTATTATTAGCATTATTAGCATTAATAGCATAATTATTAGCATTAATAGCATTATTATTAGCAGTAATAGCATTATTGTTAGCATCAATAGCATTATTAATAGCATTAATAGCATTAATAATACAATTAATAGCATTAATATTAGCATTAATAGCATTAATAGTATTATTAATAGCATGAATAACATTATTAATAGCATTAATAGCATTAATAGCATTATTAATAGCATTAATAGCATAAATAATAGAATTAATAGCATAAGTAATCGCATTAATAGCATTAGTATTAGCATAAAGACCATTAATAGCAATATTATTAGCATTAATAGCATTTTGAATAGCATAAATAGCATGATTATTAGCCTTAATAGCATTATTAATAGCGTTAATATTATTATTAGCATTATTAGCATTAATATTAGCATTAATAGCATAATTATTAGCATTAATAGCATTATTATTAGCAGTAATATCATTATTATTAGCATTAATAGCATTATTAATATCATTAATAGCATTAATAATACAATTAATAGCATTAATATTAGCATTAATAGCATTAATAGTATTATTAATAGCATTAATAGCATTATTAATAGCATTAATAGCATTATTAATAGCATTAATAGCCTAAATAATAGAATTAATAGCATAAGTAATCGCATTAATAGCATTACTATTAGCATAAAGAGCATTAATAGCAATATTATTAGCATTAATAGCATTTTGAATAGCATAAATAGCATGATTATCAGCCTTAATAGCATTATTAATAGTGTTAATATGATTATTATTAGCATTATTAGCATTAATATTATCATTAATAGCATAATTATTAGCATTAATAGCATTATTATTAGCAGTAATAGCATTATTATTAGCATTAATAGCATTATTAATAGCATTAATAGTATTAATAATACAATTAATAGCATTAATATTAGCATTAATAGCATTAATAGTATTATTAATAGCATGAATAACATTATTAATAGCATTAAGAGCATTAATAGCATTATTAATAGCATTAATAGCATTTTGAATAGCATAAATAGCATGATTATTAGCCTTAATAGCATTATTAATAGCGTTAATATGATTATTATTAGCATTATTAGCATTAATATTAGCATTAATAGCATAATTATTAGCATTAATAGCATTATTATTAGCAGTAATAGCATTATTATTAGCATTAATAGCATTATTAATAGCATTAATAGTATTAATAATACAATTAATAGCATTAATATTAGCAATAATAGCATTAATAGTATTATTAATAGCATGAATAACATTATTAATAGCATTAAGAGCATTAATAGCATTATTAATAGCATTAATAGCATTTTGAATAGCATAAATAGCATGATTATTAGCCTTAATAGCATTATTAATAGCGTTAATATGATTATTATTAGCATTATTAGCATTAATATTAGCATTAATAGCATAATTATTAGCATTAATAGCATTATTATTAGCAGTAATAGCATTATTATTAGCATTAATAGCATTATTAATAGCATTAATAGCATTAATAATACAATTAATAGCATTAATATTAGCATTAATAGCATTAATAGTATTATTAATAGCATGAATAGCATTATTAATAGCATTAATAGCATTATTAATAGCATTATTAATAGCAGAAATAATAGAATTAATAGCATAAATAATCGCATTAATAGCATTACTATTAGCATAAAGAGCATTAATAGCAATATTATTAGCATTAATAGCATTATTAATAGCGTTAATATGATTATTATTAGCATTATTAGCATTAATATTAGCATTAATAGCATAATAATTAGCATTAATATCATTATTATTAGCATTAATAACATAATTATTAGCATTAATAGCATTATTATGAGCAGTAATAGCATTATTATTAGCATTTTTTTTTTTTTATTATTTTTTATTTTATTATTTATTATTTATTAATTTTTTTTTATTATTTTTTATTATTATTAAATTTATTTATTATTTGTTATTTTAAGTGAGCCTGAGTCGTCCTTCAGGTCCGCTCAAAGGGGTGATAGAGATACATGGCGGATGATACTGGACGCTGATTGGTCGCTTGTTCCCATAGAGAAAGATGGCCATGTTTCTCTATGGGAAGAAGCGACCAATCAGCGCCCAGCATTATCCGCTATGTAACTCTATGAGCCCTTTGAGCGGACCTGAAGGAGAACTGAGTCATTTCTAAAGACACAGTTCTCCTTCAGGTCCGCTCAAAGGGCTCATAGAGTTACATAGCGGATGATGCTGGACGCTGATTGGTCGCTTCTTTCCATAGAGAAACATGGCCATGTTTCTCTATGGGAAGAAGCGACCAATCAGCGTCCAGCATCATCCGCTATGTAACTCTATGAGCCCTTTGAGCGGACCTGAAGGAGAACTGTGTATTTAGAAATGACTCAGTTCTCCTTCAGGTCCGCTCGAAGGGCTCATAGAGTTACATAGCGGATAATGCTGGAGGCTGATTGGTCGCGGAGCTGAAGGACGACCCGGAGCTCGGTGGAGGAAGACAGAAGACCGCCGGATGGAAGACTCGTGTGCCGGGCTGAAGGAAGAGGATGCCTGGGCCGAAGGAAGGACTGGACCTGGACCTGAGGAAGCAGATGTCATGAAGACAGGTAAGTGATCTACGGCGTCGGTGGGGGGGCTGTGCGGACATTGTGGGGGGGGGCTGTGCGGACATGGTGGGGGGGGGGGCTGTTCGGACATTGGTGGGGGGGGGGCTGTATGTACATGGTGGTGGGGGGCTGTGCGGACATTGGTGGGGGGGGCTGTGTGTACATGGTGGTGGGGAGGCTGTGTGGACATGGGGTGGGGGGGCTGTGCGGACATGGGGTGGGGGGGCTGTGTGTACATGGTGGTGGGGGGGCTGTGCGGACATGGGGGGGTGGGCTGTGCGGACATGGGGGGGGTGGGCTGTGCGGACATTGTGGTGGGGAGCTGTGCGGACATTGTGGTGGGGGGCTGTGCGGACATAGTGGTGGGGGGCTGTGCGGACATAGTGGTGGGGGCTGTGCGGACATTGTGTGGGGGGGGCTGTGCAGACATATGGAGGGGGGGTGCGGACATTGCGGGGCTGGGGAGGGGTGCCGGGGAGCGGGTCTGGGGGGCGGTGGTAGACTGTGGATGGGGGCTGGCGGCGGAGGTGTGCGGGCAGTGAGGGGGGGGGTCTGTGCGGCGTTGGAGGTGTGCGGTGCTGGGGGGCGGTGCGGGGCTGGGGAGCGTTGCTGGGCTGTGGTTGGGGGCTGGGGGGGAGGCACAGGGGGCAGCTCCATAGTCGGCGGTGGGCTGTGTGTAGCGGGGAGCGGAGGCGGCTGCGCCGCCTCCGCTCCATGGTCCCCGGGCGAGTTGTGGGTAGCGGGGAGCGGAGGCAGCTCGGGCGGCGACTCGCAATGCCCGCGCAACGAGTATCCACATGACCACGCCGGAAGTAGCGCCGAAAGGGGCAAAAAAGCGATTCGCGATTATATAATAGATGTGTAATATTATTGTAAGTTGCTAGTTTAGGATTTCAATCTTATGGAGTCTATATTTACACTCACTTAGGACCGCACCACTTAGAGTAGGGGGAACTGGTAATATAGTAGGTTCCACAGGGTGGGGGCGGAGCTTAGGAGAGAGGTAGAGTGACAGTTGACAGTTTTACCTCAGTCGGTGCTGGGAAGGCAGACAGAGTGGTCAGGCCTGGCAGCCCAGCTAAGTGGAGGGTACCCCATTTTTATGTGGGGACCCAGGACAGATGGCAACGGGCCAGGGCTGGTAGGAGCCAGCTGGTCATGTTGAGGGGACACCGGTGACACGGACAACCGAGGCAGCCAGGAGTTCAGCCCTGACTGAAAAACCGACGAGCGGCAGGCCCAACAGAAACGGGTTGCTGACAGCGTCACAAAGGTACCTCTCCCCTCAGGACTGAAAACCGGTTCAGGACACTAGAAGAAACTAAAAGGGACAGACATTTACTGCGGTGCTGGAAGGGAGCCTCTTGCACTCGGGTTGCCCTGTCCAGACCGAGTAGTGGACAGACCTTATCTTCTAGATACACACCGTAGGACTGGCGGGGGAGCTCTTCAAAGGTGGTAAAGACTGAAAGATCTAGAGAAAGAAAGTAATAGACCCTGAAAGACTAAGAGAGGACATCTAGAGACTCCATAAGAGAAACCCTGAGTTGGCAGCAACACCCTAAAACCAAACTGTACCGTGTTTTGTTATACCATCAGCCGGTACCCAGTAAAGCAGAGTTAAACTGGAACTCTTTCTGTTATTTTTCCTGCCGCAGCCCGGAGGGCTTAACATCATCAACATCATCAGCAGATGGGGTAAGAACTGCACCACCATTACCATCACTGTCCTCCCTCACCGTCTCACCATCATAGCTGCCCTGAGGTAAAGCTCCACCTGTGGGGAGCTGTACCATACACTGCTGCCCCCTCCATCACCTCAGTGGCCGGCTGGCAGCGCAGGTATCATCTTATCGGACTCTACAGGTGGCGTCACGTTCCCCTGTAAATAACCCCTTTAACCCCCACCATTTTACCATCAACAACTGGTATAATTGATCACAAGGGCACGGCACCAGGGTCCCGACCATCCGTGACTCCCCACACAGTAGCCCCAGTGTCCGAGTCCCTCATCCACCCTAGCTCTGGTTGAATCACAAGCACAGCCATAAACATTGGTGGTGTTGCTACAGGAAAAAGCAGGATCCATTTTTTGTAATCGCAGACAACCAATCTCTATTGCACAGACTTTACTTAAAACGTCAACTCAGTCCAGCGATCTTTAGTGAAGAGCAGACAATCCGTCCTGTCAGGCCCACATAAAATTTACATGACACAATTGCAATACCATGCAATCCCTAAGGTCTTGCAAGTCAGTACAGTTTCATTTGCTTTGTCAGTGAGAAATCTTAACTTGATGATCCGGTTGTATTAACATATGGGTTGGATCCTATTGCATAAAGAATGTTTCACAAACAAACAATAATTACAGCTTAATATTCTCATAGTATAATATGCGTCTCTGTGTGGGGTTGGATCTGCTTACTCTGCCGCCTTGGGGCTTGTTTCAAACATGTTAGGTAATTCTTCCAACCAAAGTTATTCATTCTTAACCTCTAAATGACAATTTACAGCACCATCACAAAGTATTCACTGATCTCAGGGAGACCAGTCCAAGAAAACACTGCGGGCAGCTGGCTAAAGCGCTCACCACAGTGAATTCCTAGGCACATTGCCCCCTGGGAATTATGAACATGCAAATCGAATCTGTGGAGCCTCGGTTAGGAGTCTCAAACACAGGACTAGCCAGATATCCCTCCAGGGATGGACCCAGCCAAGGGGTGGCTCCTTGCGGAGAACACCATAACCACCATATTAAGTGGCCCTTTGAGTTAATATCCAGCTCTTTTGCAAGATTAGAGATATGACGGCCAGGTATCCATCCACAGACAGCTGTTTCGGGGTGTTGCCCCTCATCAGTGGGGAGTAGGATTTTGGCTAGGTGGGAGCAATGCCTAGTAGACCAACATCACAAAGTATTCACTGATCTCAGGGAGACCAGTCCAAGAAAAAACTGCAGGCAGCTGGCTAAAGTGTTCAAACACAGTGAATTCCTAGGCGCATTGCCCCCTGGGAATATGAATTTACAGCACCACTCCAACTGATTTTTTTCTCAGCACTGGAGGGTTACTTTGAAGCTAAGGCGCCTGCTCCCCAGTCATCCTCCAGTATTTCCATGCTTTTTCAACGCCTCTCCTGTCCTGCAGCATCATATTATGAATGATAATTCGGACTGAGCTCGAGTCAGACATGTTGTCACAAGTGCTCAATACAACTCTATAAGTGCAAGAACAAGGCAAGTACGAGCCTCTCCTAGAGTTGCATTGATTTGTGACCTCTAGCATGCTCCATGAAATACTGGAGCTGCAGGCAAATAGCTGGAAGCTGACAGGAGCCGCAGGGATAGAAGCAGAAGCCACTGGAGGGTCACTATAAGACAGACGGGCTGAGTACTAGATTTAAAGCACCCCTCCAGTGGTGCAATAAAAAAATGCTGGATTGGTGCTTTAAAGGGGACAATCACCTTTGCCATTTTGCCTGTATGTAATTTTTGTAATTGTGAAGCTGACAGGGACTTTAGTGGATGGACTGCCCACGGGTCTTCTGACTAGGAATTACAGTATCTGTAGTGCCCCGCAAGTCAGCACGCTACAAAAGGGTACTGCACCCCGAACAGAAGGTGCAGTGTTCTTGTCCTGGTAGGAGGTAATGGAAGTCTGAAGCTCCCCACCACACACATATACCTAGGGACAGGGGGCCAATTGGACAGCCCATTACCAGGGTAACTGGGCCCGGTGGGAGGAGAGCTAGGCTATATAGTGAGTGGGAAAAGAGCGGGAAGCAGCCAGTGAGGAGCAGGAGAGAACAGTGAGCAGAGTTGAGAAAAGTGAGAGAAGAAGAAGTAATGGGGAGGGCACCTCAACCTGGTGATCCAGAAAGAGAGTGGCAGACTGAGGGTGGCTGAACATCCTGGCCCAGTCCAAAGCGGGGTACTGGCTCCGAAGCAGTGCAGAGGTCCATCCCTGAGTCGCAAATACCGGTATGATCGACAGCTTCATATGAGCACGATCCGTTTGACATACGTACGGTCCCCACCAGAAGCACCAAACCAGGTTGAGCACCCTTAGAGAGAGAAGGGTATCTCATATCACCTAACAGACCTGGTAGTAAGTGGTATTCAGGCAGGGCAGCGCGGGGAAGGAGTGCGCAGAGGTAGGACAGTGGAAGAATAAAGAAGGAACATAGCTGGAGCATCCGACAGACATTGCCTTTTGCCAGGACCACTCGATCTACTACCCTGGCTGTAACAACCGCATACCCTGTAAGCTGCAGATTACCGGAGTAAAGACCTGTGCAGCGCAAGCAAGTGTCTGTGTTTCCTTCCTGGTGAACTGTAACATTCCAGTCTCACAGCAGAGACTGCATTGCCCTACTCAAATCATCACACTACACTGCCCCGGGGTAACCTGCTCTACCCGTAGGGAGCTACAACACCTTGCTGCCATCGCAAGGTCTGCAACAGCGCCGGTGCCATCACCGGATCTACAGGTGGCATCACGACATTCATCCATTAACTTTTATCCCTGTAAATACCCCTTTTTGTTGTCATCCAAGGGCACAGACTCAGGCACCGACCACCCGTGACATCCACCGTACCCAAACGCCCGAGATCTGAGTACCGCAGACCCTTGTGGGCCCAACATATTGAACTCACAAAGAAGTGCTTTATTTATGACTGGCTGTATGGGGCATAGAGTGGAACTGCCCAATCAGTGACTTTCAGTGAGGTTTGGGTCAAGTTTGGGTTCAGAACAGAACTTTATATGAAATCCAGCTGTACCCCCAGAACCCAAACTTCAATGGGTATGTTTATTTCTGCTCCTAACATGAACATTTCACAACCTCACATATGTCTATGAGACAGTCAAGGTTAAACTACGTTCTGTGCTTAGACCATGACACACAGATGTGAGAATATGGTATACTACTGAGGGAATAAAGTAGAGATGTTACATCACCTACCTGCAGCCAGTCCATTGACTGTGAATCAGATGTGTGAATGCGGTCTAACATTTGTATGCAGGAAAAAAGCTTACTAAGGCTGTGGTCACAGTTGCCATGCGTTTTTTTTTAGTGATTTTACAAAACTCATGCGTTTTGTCATGTCAGTATGAGTTTTTTAAGGTGTGTGATGGCTCCCTGCGTTTTTGGGTGCGTTTTTGAATCTGCACCTAAAAATAGTGCTTGTAGTATTTTTTTGAGCATTTTGAAAAACGCATGCGTTTTTGTAGAAAACGCATGCGTTTTTATAACATGGGTTCCTATGGGAAACGCATGCAAAAACGCATGTCCAATTAGTACCTTTTAGTGCCATTCAAAAACGCATGCGTTTCCCATAGGAGCCCATGTTAAAAAAAACGCATGCGTTTCCGGAAACGCATGCGTTTTTTTAACATGGGCTCCTATGGGAAACGCATGCGTTTTTGAATGGCACTAATTGTACATGCGTTTTTGCATGCGTTTCCCATAAGGCCCCTTATTAAAAAACGCATGCGTTTTTGGATATGCTCCAAAAACGCATGGGACAGTCACACATGCTTTTTGGCTATTAGGGCATGCGTTTTTTAACATGGGGGCCTATGGGTGCGTTTTTTACATGCGTTTTTGAAAACGCAGGTCTCCAAAAACACACGTGAAAAATGCAACTGTGACCACAGCCTTATTGATGCATAGCTTAAAGAGAACCTGTCAGCACGATTTTATAATGTAAAATAAAGTCTAAACCTTAATGGCACTGTAATATTGATGACATTGAAACATTTGCTGAAGAAATCCACTTTGTGGTTCTTTAATCGCCATTTAATATTTTCTGCTAATTATATGGGATTTCTCCTCCCTGTCTGTGATGATGTGCGGACTCTCCGTCTGCCTCTAATCTTGAATGACCTGCATCCTGTTTGAAATCCCAGCAGTGGCTTCTTATGCACAGACCAGATGCAGGTAGAGGGGCCAGAGAATCATAGACAGGGAGGAGAACAAGCAGCACACAGTCTCTGTGCACCAAAATGTAATTAGTAGCAAACTTCAAATGGTGATTAAATAAGAACCACAAAGCAGATTTCTCACCAAACGTACATTACAGTGTCATTACAGCCATGTCTTTACTTTACATTACAAAATTGTGTTGACAGGTTCTCTTTAAAGGGAAGAATAAAAGGGAAGAATAAAAGGAAAAGAAGAAAAATTATATATCAGTTCACCAGTGTGGAATTGGGTTGATAAGCTCAGTGGTGTACAGAAACTCCAGCCTGGTTACTGGGCAAAACAAGATGAGGTAGCACAAAGGCACAGAACAGAAAAGTTACAGATTTTTCACTCATTATGCATTTTTAACTCTCCTTAATTTTGATTTTAAGCCTCACAATAAATGTGATGTTTTATTCCAAAGATCATATTTTTTGAGGTTGCTATATTTGCTCTATTCTTTTGTGCTACGTCCTCATGTCCTCTCTTTAAAGGTAACCAGTCACCACAAAATACCATTTCATCTACAGTCACCATGTTATAGAGCATTGAGGCCTGAAAAGATGATATATACCGGTAAGTTTGTGAGAACAGATTCAGTATATTGGTTTTATCACAGTGGCATATAAAATATTTTCCAATTCACATCCAGAAAAGTTAGACGATTGAAATCCATATGGTATTCCGTATGTACATGCGTTTTTTTTTTCTCAGCAGCTAGTATTCGTTTACAATCATTTCTTGAATATGTGAGTTTTGTCCAATTTACGTGTCCACTCACAGCATGTTGTGAAATACAGCTGTGAAAAAAATTGCAGATCTCCACTGCCTCATTGAATAACCTAGGTCTAAGTGCAACCCTGTTACTTCTCGCATTGCTCTTGTCTGAGTTAAAAGTCACTGTGAATTAACTCTTACCTGTGTTATAAAGTGAACCTGTCACCAGAGATGGGTGTTTTAAACTAAAAGTGCCCCCATCAGCTGCAACTATGCTGCATTCTAAGAAGGTAGCTGTTATGCCGTGACTGCCCCTGTACACCTAATAAATAAGTTTTAAAAACTTCCCGCCCTGTATTATAATTACCTGTTTCTGGTCCGACAGGTTTGATTGTAGCTCAGTCCGTCCTGTTTCTTCTCGCCATTCATCCCACCTCTCCTTGCCGTCCACCTGCATCTTTTTCTGCGTGATATCCAAATCACGCGCCTGTGCAGAGGCTTCTCGAGATCATACCTGCGCACTGTGCTCTGCCCTGTTGTGGGCAAAGCCTAAAACTGTTCTGCACATGAGCGAACCACTAAAGTCTCAGCACATGTGCACAGTGTGTCTGCGCGATCCGGAAAGGCCTCGGCAGCAGGCGCACGATTCAGATATTACTCAGAAGAAAAGGCTGTCAGATAGTGAAGAGAGGTGGGACGGACAGAAAGAGAGGTGGGACGGACTGAGTTGCAATCAAACCCATCAGGCCAGAAACAGATAATTGTAATACAGGGTGGAAAATTTTTAAAATGTATTTATTAGGTGTACAGGGGGACTCAGGGCATAATAGCCAACTTCTTAGGCCGGCTTCACACCATGGTTTTTCAGGTCCGTGTCTGTCCGATGTGAATCAGACAGAACCGGATCCGATTCTGCCCCCCATGTATCCCTATGGCACCGGATGGCTGTTATTTGCCATCCGGTTTTGTGCTATTCCGGGAAGTTCCGGTTGTCTTCATTTTTTGCCCTGGACACAAAATCGGAGCTTGCAGTATTTTTTTGTGTCAAGTGGCAAAAGCGAACAAAGCCGGATCCTCCCAGATCCAGGGTGATGTAGCGCCCATAACATAGGAATCTATGGGTGCCGGATCACGGCGGAACCGGCAAAAAAATGAACTGGTTCCCAGGCCCCTGGTGCTGAAAGAGCGGCAGCTCTTAAATGCAGCCGTGCTCGTTCAGCACAAAGGACAGCGCAGCATTTTCCTGCAACACTAGACAATATATGTATATGTGTATAGGGAATAGCATAATGGCTGAATGTGAATAGCAGGGCTCTCTGCACAGCTAATGAAGACATAGGGAAAAAAAGACATGGCAGAAACTGCTAGTGAATCTAAAGGTACCGTTACACGGTACAACTTATCAGCGAAGTTGTATGCGATCTTGGGAGCGCGCTTATTTTGTGGACACCTGTGCAACATCGCTGGTGGACTGTCACACGTACAGATATCGTGGACAACTTACCAACGATGTTGTCAGGAGTGATTGCTCACAAACACTGCTCACTGCTGTGAATGGGCAAATGGCCGTGACATCACTATTGCGGTGTCACACCGAACGATGCCGCAGGTTGCTTAAGTTGAAATTGACAGGCTTTCCTAAGGGGCGGGGCCAAACGGCAAGTTCTGAAAAAAAAACCTCTGTTTAATGCTGCTAAAGAGGGAGAGAATGATTGGCAGCGGTGGGCAGATTAAACATGCAGGGGGTGTGAATCTGCCCTTCGGCTCCTGCCCCTAGCCACCTCCTTAATGGCTGCAGCATGTAAGTTTTCTAAGTGTATTATCTCGGGGTACAGGGCTGCTCAAGTGCTGGGGGACCCCTTGCCTGGATGCTGCAGACATGCTGTATCCAGTGCTGTAATTAGATCAACATGCCTGGTTTGGTGACAGGTCCTCTTTAAAAACTTATAAAGCACACTGCCATATTCCAAATGGTGAATATAATATTGATTTATTAGTCAACTTGATTCAGGGCTCCCAGAAATGCCTAAACATGGCATATTACATTGATTTTTGATGGTATTCTAATTCACTGAGATGCACTAGTAGATAGAATGAAAAAAACGCAGGCAGCACTCCAAATAAAAAGTGGAATGCTGTGGACTTTATTCCATGTGGGACGTTTCTGTGGTGTGACCATCTTCCTTAAACTCAGTCTGGCTAAGGAAGGTGGTCACATCACCGAAATGTTCACACTGGATTTAGTTGACAGTTTTTAAATTTGGAGTGCTGCTTGCATTTATTCATTATATCATTTGGTTTTGGACACAACCTGGCAGGATTTCTGCACCTAATTGTATCTATTGAGTTAGTGCTGTCCTGTGTTCTTTTAGATAGAGATAGATAGAATGTAGGGGCGGCGAACATACCACATGTGCAGCCTGTGCATTGAACCGAGGCCCCTGAGCTGGAGGGGGCTCCAGAGGATTTTAAAGCAGTGGCTATTCACATAGCTGGTGGCAGCATCAGTATAAGCAGGGGGCTGACACGGGGCCCTATATCTAGTGACACTGCTCTAGTCTTATCTTTGGAACCGCGCTGAGAGGAAGAAAGGAGCGACTCACACTGAGCCTCAGTGATTGATTCACTTTCCTACTCGATCTGCTCTGCTGGCCAGGCCCTGCACTACTGCTGGCTTATCCCTATTCATAAGCCGCCCCAGCAGAGACCAATGAAATCTCCTGCGGGATGGCCATTATCTCCCGCACTGCTGACCTTCCACACTGCCAGTATATGACACTTCTCTGATGTCACTTATCACTATTTATAAGCCAACATCAGTCCAGGACAGTGTGCTCATTACACAGGGGATGAGGCACTGCATTGGGAGGGGACTGAGACACTACATTGCGGGAGGAGGAAGGAGAGGCTGGAAACCCTCGTGTACACAATAGTGACAACCCCACCCCTGAAAGTAGTGTCCCTAACATGATGGTTTGTTTCAGGTAGAGGTAGAGGCTGAGGATGTGACTGCAGCCTCTTCCCCTGCTGTGATGATGTTTGGCATGAGTTTCCCAGCATGCACTACTGCAAGAGAAATCATCATCAAAGCAAAAAATAGAAAGAAAAAAAACAATATCTGTTGAATAGTGTAAAGAGTGAACTGTAGGGAATTATTAAAGGAATTATATTAGAAAATAGCTTAGATTATAGGGATAAATTAGATAGGAAGTTATGAGAAAATGCTTGGATTCGGGATAACCCTTTAAACAGTATATGATGTCGGCAATGACGCCCTTCAACAGAGCAGCCTGAAAGATGAAAAGCAGCAGAATCGCCTGCAGGAGTGTGACCGCTCCATGCAGTACCGAGTAGAGCAGGCAGGTAGCTGTTAACCAACTACTATTGGTTCTTAGCCCATAGTAAAAAAATAAAGCAGTCATAGACAACCCCTTTAAGTTTTGAAAAAACAATATCCTTTTCTCACTACAGTATTATTTCCTCCAATATGTAAACTAATGACAGTCTGTACTGCGATAAGGTCATAGGATGCGATAAGCAGATCCAGATATAACATATCAGTTGCATGAACACTTTGTGTTGTATTCAATTGTTACATATGGAATTAATTTATTGTTTAAATGTGATAGTTGTGTCCTTCCCAAACAAGTAATAGTACAATATATATTTATATAACTTCGTTGCAACTATGTGGGGGGGCCCAGAAAAATTTCTTGCACAGGGGCCTCCTGCTGTCTGTGTCCACCCCGATAGATAAGTATAAGAGATAGATAGATAGATATAGATAGATAGATAGATAGATAGATAGATAGATAGATAGTAATAGATAGATAGATAGATAGATAGAATAAACAGGCAGCACTCCAAAATAAGGAAAGAAAGTGTGGACTTTATTAAGGGGCCATCACACGCTACTATATCATTAAAGATATCCCTGAAGCATCAGGGTTTTCAGTCGCTCTAACGATGTCGTTGCGTGTGAAACGTCAAACTTACAAGCAATAAGTGGTCTGATCAGTTATCGCAGATATGAGAACCGGACCCCACATCAGACGATGTCGATAATGCAATCTGCTTGCATCGTTCAGTGTGACACCGCGATAACCATCTCCTTTATGATTTCACCTATTCACAACATTGACAAGCACCGTTGCTGCGTCGTTAACGATATCTACACATGTGACATCTCACTAACGATGCTGTTCAAGAGCATGCACCCCTGAGATCGTTGGTGAGATCGCTAACAAAATTAGCAAATAACTATAAAGGGGCCGTCACACGCTATGACATCATTAACGATGTTGGAACGTCACAGGTTTTCCGTCGTTCAAAAGACTTCATTGCGTGTGACACGTCGTTCTTACAAGCAATAAGTGGTCTGATCGTTCTTCGCAAATTTGAGATCCGGACCCAAATCAGACGATGTCGATCATGCAATCTGCTTGCATCGTTCAGTGTGACACTGCAATAACGATCTCCTTAACGATTTCGCCAATTCACAACATTGACAAGCATCATTCGCTGGTTGTGCGAACGATACCTGCACGCAACATTGTTGCTGCGTCCTGAACGTTATCTATACATGTGATACCTCACCAACGATGTTGTTAAGGAGCACACACCCCTGGGATTGTAGGTGAGATCCCTCATAAAATGACCACATACTACGGGTGGCGTCACAAAAAACTCTTTCACCTCCCTTGTAAATACCCTTTTGTATTGCCTTATCTGGGACAACGGAACTGGGCAACTGCACCTTGACACCCCAGAGATAGTAAAGCCCAGTCCTGAGTACCAGGGTCTCTGTGGGTGCGTCAACATTGATACTGGGGTGCAAAACAGGAATTTATACACAAAATCCTGCCATAGGTGATATACAGTGGAAACTGTGGAAACATTTTCAGCAGGTCTGGAAAAACAATGATGCAGAGTAAGAATGCTTTAAAAATAAAAATGTTAGTACCATATACACTTGAGTATAAGCCGAGTTTTTCTGAACATTTTTGTGCTGAAAAGTGCCCCCCTCGGCTTATACTCGAGTTAGTGTCAGGTCAGTGGGGGGTTGGACGGTGACCGGGGACTAGAGGAGGCGGGAGAAAGCAGGAGGTCACGTGGTCCTGCTCATTAGTGTAATGTGATATGCACTGCAGTGTGAGGATATTACTTTACACTATGCATACTCGCCCCCCATCATCGCAGTACATCACTGCTGTGTCGGTCACATGATGCCGGCACAAGTCTGGTGCCCGCAGGAGAGCGATGAAGGGTGAGAATGATCAATGGTTTATTATTTTATTTTGTGCGGCAGCATGGAGACATGTACTGTGATGATATGGGGGCTTATATAACAGTGCTGGGGTGCCTTTATACCAGTACATACCTGTATACCAGTGATGGGGGGCCTGTATACCAGTGATGGGGGGCCTATATACCAGTGATGGGGGTTTATATACCAGTGATGGGGGATCTATACCAGTGATGGGGGGCCTGTATACCAGTGATGGGGGGCCTATATACCAGTGATGGGGGATCTATACCAGTGATTGGGGCTATATACCAGGATTACCAGGATGGGGGGCTATATACCATTAATGGGGGCTATATACCAGAGATGGATGGCTGTATACCACTGATGGGGGCTCTATACCACGATGGAGAGAAATATACCAGTGAAGAGGTGCTATACCAGTGATGGGGGACTATGTACAGTGATGGGGGCTGTATACCAGTGATAGGGTGTATATACCAGTAAAGGGGGCTATATACCTGATGTCACCAGGGCTAGGAGTATTTGGACACCGGGACTGATGGCGGCTTGGATGAGGAGATCATGGGTGGTTGAGTAGATGGTGGGGAGGAAGGGAGTATTTACAGGGGATCATGACGCCACCTGTAGTTCCCGGTAATACGGTACCGGCGCTGCAAGCCGGCTGCTGAAGTGATGGTGGGTACAGCAGAGAGTAGTCCAGCTCCCTACAGGGCATCGGTGATGCATGTGGATGAGGGGAGTTGTAGTGATGGTTCTTACCCCTCTGATGAGCTGCTGGTGATGTTGTGGGAGCCCTCTGGGCACCGGCGGGAAGAACAACGGAAACCAGTTCAAGTTTTACTCCACTTTACTAGGTACTGGCAGATGGTAAAACGGAACACGGTACAGTTTGGTTTACCGGGTGGATGTTGCCAGCTCAGGGTCCCCCTTATGGAGTCTCTAGTTGTTTCTCTCTCTTTGTCTTTAAACTTCTCTCTTCCCAGTCTCTACCACCCTCGCAGAGCTCTCCCGCCAGTCCCACTGTCTGTAGCTATTAGGCAAGTTCTGTGACCTACCGTTACGTACGGGGGGCCCAAGTAAGCAAAGCTTCCCACCACCGGAATTCTGGCCCTTCTCCTCTTGTGTCCTGAACCGGTTCTTAGTCCTGAGGGGCGAGGTACCTTGTGGCACTGTCAGCAACCCGGTTTCTATGGGCCTACAGCTCGTCGGTCTGCGGTTAGAGTTGAACCTGTGGCCGCCTCGGCTTCCTGCGTTGCCGGTGTTTCCCTCAGCGTGACCAGCTGGCTCCAACCAGTCCTGGCCCGTTGCTTTCTGTCCTGTGCCCCCACTTAAAGATGGGGATCCCTCCTGTCAGAGCACTGTAAGGCCCGTCCTTCCTGTCTGCCTTCCCAGCACTGTCTGACTAAACTGTCACTCTCTCCCACTACTCTACCCTAGGCTTCACCCCTATTGGGACCAACTAAATTACTGGTCCCCCCTATTCTAAGTGGCCTAGTGCTAAGTGTGTGTAAGGACAGACTCCACAGGTTAAACCCTGAACTGACAAGTTACAGGGATAACACATTTGGTGTCACAGTGTAGTACTTCCCTGTGGTGCCTAGCCAGAGGGGCACCACATACCAGTGATAGGGGCTATATACCAGGATTACCAGGATGGGGCAAATATACCAGTGATGGAGGGCTATGTACAGTGATGGGGGCGCTATATGAACAGTGATGGGGGGGCTATATACCAGGATGAGGGGCCATTTACCATGATGAGGGGGGCTATATATAGTGATGAAGGGCTATTTACAGTCATGGGGGGCTATATACCAGGATGGGGGTCTGCTGCATTTCCCTCCCTAGGCTTATGCTCGAGTCAATGTTTCCCCAGTTTTGGGGGGTAAAATTAGGGGCCGAGGCCAAGGACAGTGCTGTCCCTAGTTACCTGCTGTGTACCTTGGATACCAGTCTGTAAGCGGAAAAGGCTGGTAACCAGGGTATACATCGGGTAACTAGGCACTGGGTTCTGCCTGGATACCCGCTGTTTACCATGGTTACCAGCTCCCAGCGCTTGCTGTGCAGCGCTGGGAGGTCGTCCATCATTGGTCTCCCGCTGTCACACGTGCCGATGCTGGGCGCCCAGTGGGAGACCAACGATAGATTTATGGACAGGACCATAAATCTATGATCAAAGACTTATCGTTGATCGTTGATATGTGTCACACACAACAATGTTGTTTCGACATCGCTGCAACGTCACCAAACCAGTGACGTTGCAATGATATCGTTCATGATACGATTGTGTGTAACGGGGCCTTAAGGCTCTGTGTAGGCCATAGGATCACTTATTTTTAAACTGATACAACGTTTCAACCTTGCGGTTTTCATCAGGCAGATGCCTGATGAAAACCGCAAGGTTGAAACGTTGTATCACATGGCTTGAATAAACCTGCCTTTCACAACTGAGGTCGGAGTGCTGCCTGTCTTTTTGGATATTTATCTTGCTGCAGTTGAGCCCTGCTTACAGGAAGTATTGCACCCATTTTTGGCTTTTTAATGTGCTGATTCTATTTTTTGCTTTTTTTTTTTTTTTTTTTTTTTTTTTTTATATGGCTATATAAAAAATGTCCTACCTTTCCCTATCTATGCTATGTAACTACTATTGATATTTTATTCCTTACTTTCGATCTGATGATGCTTCATTTGAGAATCACAGTGCATGCTGAGATACTCAAACTGTCAGAGTGGTACCAAAAATTTGATATAAAATATAATAATAATCTTTATTGTACAAATATAAAATCTTCACATAGAAACACGTAAAAAAAAAGGGGTGTTAGAACCTACAACGCTTACCAACAAATAAACAATGAACTATAACTAAGATGTCCACCGCCTAGCAATGGAGGATTTTCACTATAGGTTAGGAAGCCTGCTTACCACGTTGGCTAGCTATAAGATTAACCCTATCGTGAAGTTAGTTCATATAGTAAACAAAACTCCCGATCTATTTCACTTAACTTGGTTATATGACTCCCTTCCCCAAGGGTTTCTCCCTAAGCCCTTCCCAAACCGCACTTTTGCCATGAATCACTTATTCATACTTGATAGCTACATTTTTGGAATTTTTCCCCCATTTGCACCACCACCGTGTGTGGTTCTTACATCCGCTGATCAATGACATACATCACTGATAGGCTAGGGTCACACATGCCAATCCGTGTTTTATAGTGTTTATAAAAACAGATGCGTTTTTGTTAGGGTGCTTTTTGTGCCTACTGTGACCCTGGATGTTTTTTGGACTTAAGTAATTTTTTCCCAAAAAACACTAGCAGAAACGCATCCGTTAACAGATGGTGCCTATATGTACCATGCGTTAACACATGCATTTCCCATAGGGCCCCATGTTAAAAAAACGCATCCATTTTTTCACTGCACCCCAAAAATGTTAGCAGTGTTTTTGGGTGCAGTGAAAAAACGCATGCATTTTTGACAAATGCATGTCACACTGAAGTCCAGGATCCGTTTTTAGCATCAGTTTTTGGACTTAGAAAAAAAAGTGGACAAAACTGATGCCAAAACCGGATCCAGTGCATATGTGTGACCCTAGCCATAGGCATCCATGCTCACTTTTGGTCAGGATTTTTTTTCCTGCCCATTTCCCTCCTTCCCTTTGCACCACCTCCATGCGTGCATATTGTAGCTGTGGAGCTGCTGATCATTGATTTTTCTTTCCTGTCCATTTTTTCCCTTTTTGCAGCACCTCCGTGAGTGCATTCTGCAGCCACTGAACTGCTGATCATTGATGCACAGCCATGCTCGCTTTTGGCCAGGATTTATTTTCTTCCCTCGTGCACCCCCTCCATGCATGCACCCTGCAGCTGCTGAACACACTTCACCGATCAATATGAGTTTCTCCTGTTACCATTGTGAAAATGAAAAATTTGTGTCAAAACTCTTCTGGGTAAATTGTTTTATGTTCACAGATCAACGAAACAAAAATTCTGTGAAGCACCTGGGGTTTCAGGGTGCTGATCACGATAAATCTAGATAAATTCCTTGAGGGGTATAGTTTTCAAAGTGGGGTTGCTTGCAGGGTTTTTCCAGCGTTTAGGTACATCAGGGGCTCTGCAAAAGCAATATGGTGTCTGCTATTGGTTCCAGCCTATTTTGCATTCCAAAAGTCAAAAAGTGCTCCTTCCATTCTGAGCTCTGCAATGCACCAAAGCTATAGCCTTTCACCACATGTGGGGTATCAGTGAACTCAGGAGGAATTGCACAATCATTTGTGTAGTTCATTTTCTCCTGTTACCCTTTTGAAATTAAATAAAAAAAATTGGGGTTATAGCAAAAAATATTGTGAAAAAATTAAATATTTTATTTTCACAGCTCGTTATAAAATTCTGTGAAGCACCTGGGAATTGGTTCAATGTGCTTACTAAATATGTAGATAAATTCCTTGATGGATATAGTTTCAAAAATGGGGTCACATGTGGGGATTTTCACTGTTTAGGTACATCACGACCTCTGCAAACATAATATCATGTCGGATGTCGAATTCTGGATAATTTTGCATTCCAAAAATCAAAAGGTGCTCCTTTCCTTTCGAGCTCTGCCATTCTCCAAAACTGTAGATTTCCACCACATATGGGCTATCAGCGCACTCAGGAGATATTGCTAAATAAATTGTATGGTCCATTTTTTCCTATTACCCTTGTGAAAATAAAAATTTGGGGGTATAGCAACATTTTTGTTTTGGGGTTCCAGATGCTCAACAAAAATCTAGAAAAATTCCTTGAGAAGTTTACTTTCAAAATGGGTAAATCTGTAGGGGTTTCCACTATTTAGGCACATCAGGTGCTCTGCAAACACGACATGGTGTTTGCTATTGATTCCAGCCAATTTTGCATTCCAAAAGGCAAATGATGATTCTTCACTTCCAAACCCTGCCGTGTATACAAATAGTAGTTTTCCAATGCATATGGGGTATTGACATTACTCAGGAGAAATTGCATAAACACATTCTGGGGTCTATTTTCTTGTATTAATGTTATGAAAATTTTTGTTTTCACGTTGTTTCATTCCTGTAAAGCACCTGAAGGGTCATTTAAACGTTATAAATATGATTTTTATCACTTTGAAGGTGCAGGTTTTAAAATGGTGTCTTTTTTGGGTATTTTCTGCCATATAGGCCCTCAAAATCACTTAAAATATATGTGGTCCCTAAAAACTTGGTTTTGAAACTTTGTTTAAAAAATGAGAAATTGCTGATAAAAGTTTAACCTTTCTACCGTATTACTCGCGTATAAGCCGAGTTTTTCAGCCCAAAATTTGGGCTGAAAAGTCCCCCCTCGGCTTATACGCGAGTATCATATATACAGCAGCAGCCCGGAGGTATACAGGCCCCTCATCAAGTCCAGGGCCCCCCTTGCGCGGCAGCCTGTAAAGTAAAATCAACTTATCAGTGTCCTGTCGCGCCGTCCGCCGTTGCTGACATCACGATCCCGGGCTTCATTCCGCGTCTCCCGCCTTCTGTGGTCGCGGGCAATGATGTCATTGCCCGCGACCATAGGAAGCCGGAAGCCGGAAGACGCGGATTGAAGCCGGGATCGTGTGTCGCAAGCGGCGGGAAAAGCGAGACAGGACACTGATAAGTATGATTTACTTACAGGCTGCCGCGCAAGGGTGGGGGCCCTGGAGTTGATGGGGGGCCTGTTACCTCCGGGGCTGCTGCTGTATACAGCCTGGGCTGCTGCGTATACAGCTTTGGGGCTGCTGCTGTATACAGCCCTGGGGCTGCTGCTGTATACAGCTCTGGGGCTGCTGCTGTATACAGCTTTGGGGCTGCTGCTGTATACAACCCTGGGACTTGCTGCTGTTATACACCATGGGCTGCTGTATACTACCTAAGGGTGCTGTATATACCTCTGGGCTGCTGTATACACCATAGGCTGCTGTATATACCTCTGGGCTGTATACTACTCTGGGGTGCTGTATACTACCACTGGGCTGCTGTATACTACCACTGGGGCTGCTGTATATACCCTGGGCTGTATATACCTCTGGGGTGCTGTATACTACCACTGGCTGTAATAACCTCATGGGCTGCTGTATACTACACATGGCTGTGTATAACCTCTGGTGCTGCTGTATATAACCACTGGGCTGTGCTGTATATACCACTGGGTGCTGCTGTATACTACCATGGCTGCTGTATATACCCTGGCTGCTGTATACCACACTGCTGGGGGCGTATACCTGTGTGGGTCCACCCTTGCTATAAACGAGTCAATAGGTTTTCCAGGTTTTGGGGCAAAAGTAGGGGGGTTCGCTTATACACAGGTCGTTATACACGAGTTATACGTAACTTCTTAACTAAAAAATATGCTTCAAAAATGATGTTGAGACAATGTAGACATGTGGTAAATTTATTTATGAACACTATTGTGTGACATACTGTAACTATCAGGTTGAAAATAAAAATTAAAAGTTTGCAAAGATTTTTCCAAAGTTTTGATATTTTCACAAATCATCATAAAAAAATTCAACCTTAATTCACCTCACATAAAGCACAATGTGTAATGAAAAAAAAAATCAGAATTACTGGGATCAGTTCCAGAAGTGTTCCAGTATTGTAATATTTGGCCTGATCAAGATTGTGAAAAAAGGCTTGAGGTGAAGGGGTTAATGCTATTGGCTTGGCTATGTTTTTGGAGTTGTTTTCCTGCTGCATAATATGCCAATCAAATGCTTCTGTGGCATCCCAGTGGTCCAATTGCCACAGTGGCACTGCCACCCTCACAGAGGGTGATGTCATGCCTGGAAGCAGGAGGAGGTCCCCACACTAGGTAACACACAGCATGCAACACTTTTTCTAACTCCGGGCTATAAGTGGGAGCACTAGAACCCCACTTCAGGGGAGCTGCCCTGGTTCTGGCACGGAGGATGGGTTGGTCAGTAAGTCTGAGGGGAGGGAAGAAAGAGGAAGTGGAGAGAAAAGCACTGGGGAGTGGTGCTGCACCCTAGAGCAGAGCACTGGAGAAAGGATGCCAGAGTGATTGGCTGTGTAGGCACTGTACGTCCCAGCAGCCAAATCTGGTGGGCAGGAGACTGCGGGCGTCCTGGCCACACTGAATACCCGGCGGCAAGCAGCATCCTGAGAGCCTGGAGTAGCCACCAGTTTGGTGTTACCCTTGATAGGCTCGAGCTGCTTGGCATACGGGTCAGAACCAACACACAGTAAGAGGGCTGCAGCATAGCTACAGGCAGCAGGACCCAAAAGGAGAGTGCAGCAGGAAGGCCTCCAATCCCACCTGACGAGGTGGATCCCCGAATGTTTCCAGGCTGGCTGGACTCCTTCTACAATCTGTAACTACTATCCCAGACTGCTTTATCATCTGCCAAATAAAAGATACAATTCCTGTGTCCTCTGTCCTGCACCCCTATGACCATCACCACCCTAATAGACTGTCTCACTTATCCCTGGGGCCCCACTCCACCTGTGGGGAGCGATACCATCTGGGCTGCATCACCCTCTGCCCCAGTGGTCCCAATCTGCAGCATCGGCCATCACTGGCTGAACACCATAGGTGATGTCACGAATATCCCCTGTAAATATCCCCTTTACTGCACGCCCAGGGTCAAGGAGCCGGGTCATCACCACCGTGATCTCCCAATTAACTGACCAGCCAGTTCCAAGTACCCCATTGCACTGGTGGGTGTTGAAACTGGTGTCACAAACATGATTTTGTAGCCTGTTACCCCCGAGTCCTGTGTGCTGAAACTGTATCGAACTATATAATTGTCGCCATTACCAGGCCACACAGTGCGCGGGAAGCAGAGGGGGCATGTCATTGTGGCCAAAACCCTGCCCCACGTTCTGACTTCAGCTGGCGGAAATCAGGGGATCCAACTCGGCAGGTGAGATTGGAGGCCCCGACAAGGAACTCCTGTGTGTGCAATTCATCCTCCCTGATTATCCAAAAAAGACTCAGAACCTGACTAAGCTTCACTACGGAAAAGGAAGATACCTAACCTAGGTGAGGATCCAGCAGAGGGCGCAGCCGCAGCCCCTATAATGCCGCTATCAATGACATATATCCCAGGAGCAGCCTGGTTACCGCAATACTCAGGGAGTCGCATACCCTCAGAGACTTCAAAGAGAGACTGCGTTGCCTGTTTGAAGTGTACCCATTGACCAAGGGCCAAAAAGTTAGCATTCTCATTGGACAGTTAACCGATGCAGCTCAAAGGAAAGTAAAATCCTGGCTGGAGGCTGATAAGAGAATAGTTAAACATATTCTGGCCAGGCTGTAAAAAAAATGTGATACCCGCACAGTGGTAGAGATTAAAATGAGATTTTTTGGATGCAAACAAAGGGTGCAGGACAGTGTACGGGATTATGCCCTTTAATCTTCAAGAGGCGCTGCGGGCCATTAAACTGGTTGACCCTGACAGTGTGCAGGACAAGGACAGACTGCAAACCAAGAAGTTAATTGAAGGGCTCCTGTCTAACACCCACAGGACTCAGCTGCGCATTATGGCCCTACAAAATCCCGACTTGGACTTTGCACAATTTAAGGATCGGGCCATTCGGGTGCTGCAAGAACCAACCCTGGGTGGCAAAGCACCCTTTAGGCGCTCAGCAATAATGTACCACCAGGAGACAGCGTCTTTGCTTCAGGCACCCGTTGAAGCTGATGCACAGACCCTAAGCGATGACACTTCTGAGGTTCAACACCTCCAGGTCCAGGAGTTAACAAAATTGTGGCTGCCTTGGCAAAGACGGTGCAGTCCTTACAGGAGTCCTCACCGACTGAAAAGATCTAGCTGGCCTCCAGTCCAGATGACGTCCCGTGGCGATGACAGAGGAGGATTCCACCCACCAGGGGAAGACACAGCGATCGCTACGACTCAACTAGACATTCCATCTGCCGCCGCTGCAACAAGGCGGGGCACTTTGCAAGAGTCTGTCCGTTAAACAGGTAACTGATGGGGCAGTGGGCCTACCCCCAGGCGTAATGCGACCAGGCCCGCATTATTGGCGAGACAAGTACATCAGAGGACGACAGGTCGTCCCAGTCGTGATTGATGGCATCCCGATGAATGCTTACTAGACACCGGCTCCCAGGTGAGGTGACAACGATGCCATATATCCTTTATAAGCGGTACTGGGCTGACTCCGACATTACCCGCAGCCCAGATGATGACTTGACAATAATCACCAGCAATGGTCAGCTCTTGCCACAAGTGGGGTATAAAGTATAAGGGTGACCATTAAAATAGGGAGATAGAACTAAAATCACAGGAGTTGATAATTGTAGATATCGACCAGCGAGAATCTAATCCAATGATCACCCAAGGTACCAATGTGATAGAAAATTGTCTTGGCAAGATTATTGTTCTATTACAACAGATAGCCGAAACCACTAGCTCCGACAGCAATGGGTCCTGCAAAAGGAGATCAAGGCCCTGATGCAGAGGCAACAGGTAGAATTGTCTGGCGGAGAAGTTGGCAGTGTCAGGGTGAGTGACCCATTCCCCATTGTAATAGATTCCAAAAGTGAAATGATAATTTGGTGTCAAGCTGCTATAGGTGTATTCCGATAGCAGACCTACGATCCAGACAGCCAGAGGGATAGTAGATGTCCACAAGGGGAGAGTACCTATACGCATCCTAAATTGTGGGAAGAGGTCAATTTACCCCGGTATGCCACCGTTGCCAAGCTGTTCACTGTCAATAACAACGCAATAAGGGCAGTAGAACCTTTGATCCCATCTGAGCAGGCAGAGGACAATGGCTTTGCAGAACACCTGGAGGACTGGTGTCAGAAACTGCACAAAGGCACTGACTCCACCCCTTTGCACCAAAAGAATGGGGTCTACCGGGTGGTTCAAGAGTATGGATCGGTATTCAGCAAAAACCCACTAGACTTTGGGCAGGTAAAAGAGGTCCAACACCATATCCCCACTGGAGACCATCCTTCAATTAAAGAAAGGTACCGCTCTGTTCCCCAAGCTCACATCCGTGTGCTAAGAGCATGTTATGGGAAATGAAGGAGGCAGGGGTGATCGGAGATAGTTGTAGCCCCTGGGCAACTCCGTTAGTCCTCGTTAAAAATAAAGATGGTACAATGAGGATGTGTGTTGATGACAAGCATGGCACTAGACCCTGATAAAGTAACGTCATCAGTGACTGGCTGATACTTACCACCATCCGTGAAGTATGGCATTTCATTGTGTTGGCAGGCTACTACTAATGGAGGTTCATCAAAGGCTTCACTAAGGTAGCCGCACTCCTGCAAGACCTCCTAGTGGGCCAATCCAAAAAGGCCAAGAACTAGAGCCATCGAGTGGGACAGCAGAGTAGAAGAATCCTTCACCCGGTTGAAGTTGACTCTCACGGGAGACGAAGTCCTAGCCTACCCTGACTATGGTCAACCATTCATATTATACACAGACGTCAGCAATGTGGGATTGGGAGCAGTATTGTCCCAAGTGCAGAGAGTGATCGCCTATGCCAGCAGGAAGCTTCGTGCTACTGAAGGAACCCCGACAACTACAATTCCTTCAGGCTGGAATTCTTAGCCGTAGTCTGGGCAGTGACCAAGTGATTCAAACACTACCTGGCTTCAGCAACATTCACTATCTTTACGGACAAGAATTCGCTGACTCACCTGGAAACAGTGAAGCTATACGCGCTGAAACAGAGATGGATGGCCCGTCTGTCCAATTATGAGTTTGTAATCAAGTATAGAGCGTACATAAGAACACCAATGCCGATGCACTGTTCAGGATGCCCAACTTACCAGATTTGGGAGAAGACCTGGAGGAGCTAGAAAAATAGAGCTGCCAGCCTTCCACCACCACAGTGCATCATAATGTTCCAACTGCGTGACAGACAAACACTCTGCCGTGCAAGAGGTCTCTTTCAACCCGTTGCCCCACCATGGATGGGCAGAAACGCAGGTTAGTGACCCGGCCATTTGCCTAGTGAAAGAGTTGTTGACCCAAGCTGACTCACACCCTGGGCCAGATGCTCCACAAAAAAACCAACAGTTGTGGAAGGAGAAAAGCAAACTATTCATCTACAAGTGTAATCTGTGTCGGAGAAGCATCAACTCGCGCACACATGTACTGGTCTGTCAGGTAGTAGTCCTGAAGCGGGATGCACCAATGGTATTAGAGGCATACCACGATGGAGCAGGACACTTAGGGTGGAAGAAACTGGAGGTCCTACTTCGTGAGCGAGTCTACTGGGTTGGCATGAGAAGATCCATCGAGAAGTGGTGCCGAAAGTGTGGTCCATTCAACCTGCGAATAAAAGATTGTGATAGCCAAAGAGCCCCCTTACAGCCGATCATCATGAAACAGCCCCTCGAACTCGTGGCTCTGGATCACGTAAAGTTGACACAGGTATGGCTACACCTACACTCTGACCATGTCGAACCATTATTCCCGGTTCTTAGTAGTCGTGCCTGTCAAAGACCAGACAGCAATGACCGCAGCCAAAGCTGTTCTGTAGGCCCCCCGGCTACACTGAACAGGTTCTTACAAGTCCAGCATTTGAGGCAGAGGTATTCCAGGATTTGGCAACCCATACAGTATGGCTGCAAGAAAATCAGAATGGCGCCGTACCATCTGCAGACCAACGGCATGTGCGAAAAGATGAATCAGGTGGTCATTGACCTGTTAAGAACTTACCCCTTGAAGAATAAAACCTTTGGCCAGAAAAGTTGCTGAATCTGGTGGATCTACATTATACAACCACATCCCGAGTAAACTCCACCAACAGTACCCAGCCTACCTGATGCAGACAAGACCTGGCAAGTTACCCATCAATCTGGACATGGGAGTCTTAATGCCTGAGATGAACACATGCAGCCGATGCAGACTAGGATACAGATAGGCACAACAATACTACAAAGTACAAGAGTGTGGGGAGAGAAGTTTGTCCCATGAAAGACAGAGGCAAGAGAAAAACTACAACCAGCAAGCCCTGGCCACTCCTTTAGCACAAGGAAAGCAGGTGTTAAAGTGGAAGAGGAGAATGCACAAATCGGATGACCAGTGGGAACTGAGCCATACACAATCTTGCCTTCAAACTTTGATAACCGCAAGGTGTGCCTCATCAGCAAAGATGAAGGAAAAACCTTAGCAGCAGTTTCAAGAGATCACTTAAAGGTATGCCCCGAGCAGCTGAGAGACAAAGAGGAATGATCAAGACACCCCTCAACAGCCAGACAAGGTTGAAGAGACAGTACCATCTTAGGAAGTTCCCCCGGTCTTGGACACAAGTTAACCAGGCCATAGTGGTACTAGTAGTTAAAAATCTGAGAGAGACATGGATACCTGGACTTGCGCTGCTTAAATCAAGGCAAATAAACAATGTTCATCCCAAAATCTTTTCATTTTGTGATGAACATTGTTTATTTGCCTTGATTTAAGCAGCGCGGGTCCAGGTACACGTCTCTCTCAGATTTTAAACTACGGTGACCGTAAGGAGTGTGGACCCTGCAGCAGCTGTTATTTCCGCTTCCATGCTGGTTGTGTGCTACACAACCCTTCCAGGTGAGCAGATATAATTTTCACCAGCCTCACCATACATAAAAGATAAGACCCTATCTGCGCTTCTTTCATTCTAGTGCATTTCTCATAGTGGTACTAGTGGTATGTCTTGACCTTTCTTCAGTTTCCTGTACCAGCAGCAGCAGAGACTCTTGACTAACCTGAAGACCAGTCGGCTCCAGGAACAGATGTCACATTTGCAGTGGAACTAGAGAATCTACCCCTGCTAGCGGCGAATCTGTCAGGCCCATGGTGAGTCTAACAAGTCGCAGAAGGCTGCCCAGTCTACCTGTAAGACGCAGCACTACCTGTAGTGCAGACACTAGTGAGTCCACAACACTTACAACAGACGCCCTAGACACGGACAGGTCAGTAGAGATACCCGTGCTGTGAAGGTCAAGCTCAGTATCAGAGTCAGATCCCTGCCCGTTATAGGGACTAAAGTGTAAATAAACCATGTAAATAAGCAACCGCCAACCATAAGAACCTACAAAGACTTTCTGTATGAACTTTTAAGTATGCGTAATAACCTGTTGAAGGACAATAGGGTCACAGAACTAGGTGTGACCAGGGCAGTGATGTAAACAGTTAATCTGGACCTGGCTTAAATATAAACCGTGGGTGTTGCCAAAGAACCAAGTAAGGCCAGGCTCTAGACCCCGTAGCCACGCCCAGGGATGAAGCAAAGGGGGCGGTTCCCACCTGTAGACTTAAAAAGTCTGTGGGTGACATAAATGGACTCGTGTTGCCCCAGGAACTTTGGTGAAAATTTTATATTTTTTCTAGGTTTTTGGATTTTTCATTTTTTTAAATTATGTAAATAGTATTATTGTTGTTGTTAACCTTGTTATGTTTTTGTTATGTTTCCACAGTCTGGGACGTACTGAATTTTACTAGGGGGGAATGTGACACCCAGTGGTCCATTGCCACAGTAGCATTGCCTCCCTCACAGGGGTGATGTCATGCCTGTAAGCAGAAGGAGGTCCCCACGCTAGGAAACACACAGCATGCAACACTTTTCCTGACTCTGGGCCAGAAGGGGTAGCTCTAGAACCCGACTTCAGGGGAGCTGACCTGATTCTGGCACGGAGAGGTTAGTCAGTAAGTCTGAGGAGAGGGAAGAGAGAGGAAGTGGAGAGAAGAGCTCTGGGAGTGGTTCTGCAAGAGAGCTCACGCCAGAGCAGAGTGCTGGATAAAGGACGCCAGAGTCCTTGGCTTTGTGGGCACTGGACGTGTGGCAGCCAAATCTGGAGGGCAGGAGACTGCAAGTCTCCTGGCCACACTAAACACCCGGTTACACAGAAGCATCCTGAGAGCCTAGAGTAGCCACCAGTTTCGTGGTACCCGTGATAGGCTCAAGCTGCCTGCCATACAGATCAGAACTAACATGCAGGAAGAGGACCGCAGCATAGCTACAGGCAGCAAGGGTCCCGAAAGGAGAGTGCAGCAGGAATGCCTCTAATCCCACCTGCCGAGTTGGCTCCCCGAATGCTTCCAGGCTGGCCGGACTACTTCTACAATCTGCAACTACTATACCGGACCGCATTATCATTTGCCAAGTAAAAGGTAAAGGAAACTACAATCCCTTTCCTGCGCTCTCAGTCCTGCACCCCAATGACCATCACCACCCTAATAGACAGTTTCACTTGTCCCTGGGGCCCCGCTCCACATGTGGGGAGCAATACCATCCCGGCTGCATCACCATCTGCCCCAACGATCTCACTCTGCAGCGTCGGTCATCCCTAGTCGAACACCACAGGTGGCATCACGGATATCCCTCTGTAAATATCCCCTTTACTGCACCCAGGGTCAAGAGCCGAGTCACAGCCACCTTGATCTCCAAAAGAACTGACTGGCCTGCCTGGTGGGCGTTGCACTTCCATGATGGTATTGAATGAAAAGTAAGTATCTGCCTGAATATGTCAGCACTGAGCACATAAAGAAATTGCCTCTTTGAGGACAGTAGACACAGTGGTCGGCCAAGTAAATTTAGTTCAGCAGATAACAAACGCTTCATGCTTCCTTTTGAAATCAGAAGATGTCAAGCAGTGGCATCAGCTCAGAACATTCAGCGTAAAGAAGAAAAGCAGTCTTGGAAGTGATATGGCCTTACAGAGCCTTGATTACATAAAGAGATAGACGCATTTGCACAAGTCTATAACCACGGAAGATCTGGGATTCACTCTCCAAATTGTTTGGAACAACTTACTTATCAAGTTCCTTCAAAAACTGTGTGCAAGTGTAACTTGAAGAATTAATTCTGCTTTGAAGGCAAATTGTGGTCACGCTAAATATTATTTTGATTTACATTTCTCTTTTGTTCATTCATTTTGTATTTTGTTATTTGATAAAAGATACTGGAGGTTATTAACACTTCTGTTATTAAAAACATTATTATGTTACTGCATTTTTCCCCACCTGACAAACTATTGCACAGGAATTTATATAAGAAATAAAAAGTTTTTTCTAGCATAATTATCTAGAGCAGGGTCACAGCACAGTTATAGATGTAGGCATATGTTATCATCCACTTAGATTGTATTGACATAGGTGTGGCGCCCCTGAGACCAGGGCGCCACAGGGTGATTTGCAGCAAGACGAGGTAAGACGGTCGACTTAAAACATCCACACACTGACACACTCCGACCCTAAGCCACTGACTCTATGTAGGGCAAGGGCTGGCGGGATTTTAGAGAAGTGTCGGTGGAGAGAGAGGTAGAACCTGGACAAGTGGGTGGAGGAACAGTATTAAAAACACTGGAAAACTAGGTTGGAGGAGTTGATTCCCAGAAGGAGAGGTTCCCTGAGGCAGCAGTTGCCTGGAGGCAGATTAAACAGGGGAGGACTCTCTCTAGAGAGAAAGGAAAAGGGAAGAAGTGCCACAAGCCGATTCACCCCACAGCTAGACATTGATCAAAGTGGGAGAACAACGGGCCCGGCAGCCGTCACTAATATAGCTGGCCAGAGGACCCAGAGCTGGAGAGGCAGAAGGAGCCTGGTGAGCCCAAAGCACACCTGGGTCACTGGAGGGCTAGGCCAGCATGACCAGAGAGCTGGCACTGTAGAGGTGACTGGAGAGACTTCATGACCCTAATCACGAGACAACCTGGTGTGGTAAGGGAATGACCCGTGACCTACCTACTGCCATGGAGTAGGAACACAGCCATCGTACTAGGGCTAGTGATCCTAAAGCAGAGGTAATCATCACTAAAGAGCACGTGATGGCAAGACCAAACCCGTGAGCGAGGACTGAAAGAGAGGCAAGCAGGGCCTGAAAAGTATCTTGAGGGAAGCGACGCAAAGGAACCATCTGAGCTGCAGTAGAACCTGGCTCCCTGGTAAAGTGTAAGAACTTTAACTGTGAACTGTGCTGTAACTTGCTTTTAAGAACAATGGAAAGTAACTGCAGCAGAACCCCCACCTGCGGAGCCGCCTTGCTGTCCCTGCGTGCTGGCTGGAGAAGCTGCAGGAGAAGAGCCGATGCAGCAGCCAGAGAACGCAGCCCCCACTACACCTGCCCCAGGAACACCCAGCCCTACCCATGGAGGGCTTACCATCAACGCTGCCCCTCATCACCATCCCCAGCAGGAATACGGCAGCGGTTGTCACCCTGACCACATACTACGGGTGGCGTCACGAAAAACTCTTTCACCTTACTTGTAAATGCCCCTTTTTATTGCCGTATTTGAGACAACGGGACTGGGCAACGGCACCTTGACACTCCAGAGACAGTAGAGCCCAGTCCTGAGTACCTTGGTTCTGTGGGTGCGTCATAGGCACTGTGTATCACTGTATAGTTTATTGGTGTTTTTTTGCAGTGTATGCTTGTGCAACACTGTATAGCAACTATATAGAAGTTCTGTTTTGTTCTATATGGCATTTTTCTTTGGGCAAACTGCCACACTACAAAGATTATTAGGCACTATGTATGGTGTTTGTTTTATATACTGAATAACTGCACAGCATATGGGAAGGAGAGGTAAGGGAAGGAAGCATTGGGCACCATCCAACATAAGTCAGGTGCTGACGAGTACAACTTTGTCTTGATTACATTTGAAAATATGATTTCCCCAATGCCAAAGTCCTTTTGTTTTGATCAAAGTGCTGGGATCAGTCAGTATTGTTTATTTTATTGCCTTGACTTCCCTTAACCTCAGTTGCAAAACAACCCTAGCTCACTGCAAAACAAGGTGCTAAGCAAAATCCTTTTATGTCCTTTTTAGTATTTTTGATAATTGGTGCAGTAAGGCACATAAGATTTTAATTTACTAAATGTCAGGTTTGTTCAAAAGTGAGGTGTTTGTGTATCATGGTAGTTTGGAGTTTAGAATGATGTTAAGAATTCATACATATTATGGACACGTAAAAAGTAGAATTGGTGCAATTCAATTAGCAGGTCCTGGTTCTATGGACACAGTAGTGTACTTTAGCCATTAGATAGTAAAGGGAGATCCACCATTAACCTGACAGCATCTGAGGATCTTCTTGTGATTAGCCTGCTCAGTGTGACGTCTCACCACAAAGATGATTTCATGTCAATCCAGCTCTTCAAAATAAGACCGATGGATGTAAAAAAAAGAGGTGGTTCTTCCATAAAGAGGCCAGAGACCATGTGAAAATCCATTTTCAGAAGAAAAAGGTTTGGTCCCGTGTTAGCCATTTGATAAAATGTTGATTGCTCTCAGTGTGAGAAACAAGATACAAATCTTGTGGTTGTGATACCTTTTAATGGCTAACAAAAATTAAATAATGATGTTATAAGGGAGCTTTCGAGGTGACTCAGGTCTCTTCAGCTCAGCTCGCCTTATAACATCACTTATTTAATTTTTATTAGCCATTAAAAGGTATCACAACCACAAGATTTTTATCTTGTTTCTCACACTGAGAGCAATCAACATCAATCCATTTTCATAAACTCTGTAAATTTATTAGGAGCTCTAGGGTATAACACAAGTCAAAAAGACCTTTCCTGCAAGAACTCAAAGGGGTATTGTAATTCAGTTCAACTAAGAAATAGAATTTTATTCTCTTACCACTTTTTTGTAGGGTATCAGTAACTCTTACTAAGCACAAGATACTGCTCCAGCAGTGCCATACGGGGCAACCATCAGAGGCACAAATACCATTGGTGCAACCTGTGCATCCCAACAGAGGCCCCAAATGTAAGGGTGCAATTAGCACTTCCAAAATGGGTGGAATGTTGTATTATGAAGAGCTATAGTCTGCTAAAGTCTCATATATTGTTATTGCGCAGGGTACTTCTTGAGAGTCTTGTCCAACACACCATTTAAGAATTGTTTTCAATGAGTCTGATCTTGACCTTTAGCTTCTCGAGGGTCCACGTGGATGATTGCCCTCAAGGCTTCCTGCAGTGACAGGGCAACGTCTCTAAGGGACTCTTGCTTTTTTTTCCTTTTTCAAAAAAAAAACCCTACTTCAAGTCTGAAGTGGTCCTTGATTCAAAAGTGACCCTGAGGCTGGGGTCAGGCTGGGGTCACACATAAGCCCTTGGTCCGTTTTTGGCTTCATTTTTGTAATTTTTTTTTTCTAAGTCCAAAAACTGACAGAAAAACGGATTGGATGTAATAAACACCCTGCCTGTTTTTTTCTGGACCTCAAAACATTGCTCTGTCCGTTTTTGAGCCAAAAACGTTGCTAGCAACGTTTTTGGCATCAGTTAAAAACCGCATGCGTTTTTTTAACATGGGGCCCTATGGGAAACGCATGCGTTAACGCATGGCACATATAGGCACTTGCGTTAACGCATGAGTTAACGCATATGCGTTTTTAATGAAAAAATGACTAAGTCCAAAAACGTTCAGAGGTGCAGGAGGCTCAAAAAGCACCCAAAAAAAACGGATTGGTGATGAAAATCACTTCCAAAAACGGACTTCTATGTGTGACCCCAGCCTTAGTCTCTTCAGGATCTGATCTATGGTTTGGTGTTCAGGCTGAGCCAGGACTTAACCTCACAAAGAGCTGCTCTTGTAGCTGGCCATTTAAGATCTCCACTTTCTGCCCTCAATGACAGGGAACAGCCTGAGGGTAGCCTGCTTCCTCTCCCTGGACGCTCTCTATGTTTGAAGTTATAAAAATCTTTAAAGCACCTGGGGATTTAAGGTGCTCACCACCCATCCAAACAGATTCCATGTGTGTCTGCTTTCCAAAATGGAGTCAATTGTGGGGGGACATCAGGGACTCTCCAAACATGACATGACACCCACAGGCTATTCCATCAAAATCTGCATTTCAAAATATCACTCCTTGCCTTCAGAGCCCTGTCATGCGCCGAAACAGTGGTTTTAAATCACATATGAGGTATCGGTGTACTCGGTACAAATTGCCCAACAAACTTTAGGATCCATTTTATCAACTTGTCCCTGTTAAAATTTAAAAATTGAAGCTAAACAATATTTTTAGTGGTAAAAAAAGTACTTTTTCATTTTCACAGCTCAATGCATGAAGCCTTGAGGGTACAAAATGCTCAACACACATCTAGATATATTACTTGAAGGGTCTAGTTTCCAAAATGTACTCACTTGGGGGTTTCAACTGCTTTAGGCACATCAGGGGCTCTCCAAATGCAACATGTTGTCGGTTAACGATTCCAGCTAATTTTCCGCTTTAAGCCTCAAATGTCTCTCCTTCCATTCCAAGCTGTACTATGCACCCAAACAGTGTTTTCTTACTACATGTGGGATATCGACATACTCGGGGAGTAATTGCATAACAGATTTTAGGGTCCATTTCCTGCTGTTACTCTTGTGAAAATGCAATATTTGAGACTAAAATAACATTTTTGTTGGAAAAAGTAAAATGTCAATTTCTCCCTTCCACATTGCTTTAGTTCCTTAAAAGCATGTGAAGGGTTAATAATCTTGAAGTGTTTTTGAGTGGCTTGGGGGTTAGTTTTTGGAATGGTGTCACTTTTTGGTGTTTTTTGTCATGTAGGCCCCTCAAAGTCACCTCATATGTGACGTGGTTCCTATTAAAAGTGGCTTTGTAAATCTTGTTGGAAAAATTAGAAATTGCTGATGAACTTTGAACCCTTTTAACTTCCTAACAAAAATAATTTTGTTTAGAAAATTGTGCTGATGTAAAATAGACATGTGGGATATGTTATTTATTAACTACCGTATATACTCGCGTATAAGCCGGCTTTTTCAGCCCAAAATTTGGGCTGAAAAGTCCTCCCTCGGCTTATACGCGAGTATACAGCAGCAGCCCCAGAGGTATACAGGCCCCCCATCAAGATCCAGGGCCCCCCCCCTTGCGCTGCTGCTGTATACACCCCTGGGGCTGCTGCTGTATACTACCTAAGGGCTGCTGTATATACCTCTGGGGCTGCTGTATACTACCTCTGGGGCTGCTGTATATACCACTAGGGCTGCTGTATATACCTCTGGGGCTGCTGTATACTACCACTGGGGCTGCTGTATACTACCTAAGGGCTGCTGTATATACCTCTGGGGCTGCTGTATACTACCTCTGGGGCTGCTGTATAACCACTGGGGATGCTGTATACTACCTAAGGACTGCTGTATATACCTCTGGGGCTGTATATACCTCTGGGGCTGCTGTATACACCACTGGGGCTGCTGTATACTACCTAAGGGCTGCTGTATATACCTATGGGGCTGTATATACCTCTGGGGATGCTGTATACACCACTGGGGCTGCTGTATACTACCTAAGGGCTACTGTATATACCTATGGGGCTGTATATATACCTCTGGGGCTGCTGTATACTATCTATGGGGCTGCTGTATACTACCTCTGGGGCTGCTGTATACTAACCACTGGGGCTGCTGCTGTATATACCACTGGGGCTGCTGCTGTATACTACCACTGGGGCTGCTGTATATACCTCTGGGGCTGCTGTATACCACACTGCTGGGGGCTGTATACCTGTGCTGGGGTCCACCCTCGGCTTATACACGAGTCAATAGGTTTTCCCAGGTTTTGGGGGCAAAAGTAGGGGGCTCGGCTTATACATGGGTCGGCTTATACACGAGTATATACGGTACTTTGTGTGACATAACTCTACAGTTTAACAGTATAAAAATTAAACGTTTAAAAATTGCTAAATTTTCAAAATTTACACCAACTTTCAGGTTTTTTTAACAAATAAATGAAAAAAATGATCAATCTAAATTTACCACTATTATGAAGTCCAGTATATCACAAAAAAACAATATTGAAACACGTAATTGGGAGGCACAGTACACGTGATCCACCAGTCACATGCTTTGGGAACGAGTGTATAAAAAAGAGATTTAGAAAGCATGTATACAGACCGGGATCTGGGATTTATACAAAACAACTCATATAAATATCCAAAAGAGTTTTATTTATTATTCACATATACAAAGACAGGAAACAAGCATTTAGTTAAAAACCATTAAAAGGTGAAAGCCACCGACAAGCTATGGCCTTTGTAATATAAATCATAATAAACCAAAAAAATGGTAATACAACAATGTACAATACTGAATGTACAAGGATGATGAAACAAGAAATCTGGTAATAGAGTGGCGAACTCTGTCTCAAAAGAAACACAAATGACCCATCAAATAAGTGTACAATATAAACCATGTACTACCAATAAATACACATAGAAGGAGTCAAATGTGAGCCCCTGTTAAATAAAGGTTGAAACAGGAGGGTGGAACCGTGACTAACCAAACTTCAGATTCCTGTAGAGAGAGGACATACATTTAGCATAAAGCCCCCAGTCACATTGTATTCAAAAAGAGAGGTGTCACTTTGACCATGAGTTCCCCTGTCAAATGGGGAAAGACAAAGCCAGCCTATGTTCTTATATTATTATAATGTACCATCAAGCCCTGAGGGAAAAAGGAAACCCTGAGGGATCAGGGTCCAGTTCATAAGAGGAATAAAGTTGCAAAGCACATCCAAGGTGTATCCAAGTTGACGGGTATATCCAGGTTGGTAGTTTTGAAGAGACCTTTGTTTAAAATGCCACCAGTACAGAAAATTCAGATAGTACAAACATCGTTTGAAGAAGAGACTTGTTGCCGATCCAAGTCATTGATATCTAAGGAGGAGATAACAAGGTATAAGACGGGAACGATATGCAGGTGGGCTCATTTAACACACACTATAAATACTTTATTACAACAGGTAACAAACAGGCTCTCCCCCATAGGAAGCCGTCTGTTTAGGCGGCGACACGCGTCGGGTGTCGAGCGTGCTATGTGCCTTGCTTCCTAGGATGATGATACCTCTGGTAATTAGACTTGGACATAGTGATACCTAATGGTGCACTGGAAGTCCACTTATTTATCTTCTATTTTATTTCTCTTTCCCTCAGGGTTTCCTTTTTCCCTCAGGGCTTGATGGTACATTATAATAATATAAGAACATAGGCTGGCTTTGTCTTTCCCCATTTGACAGGGGAACTCATGGTCAAAGTGACACCTCTCTTTTTGAATACAATGTGACTGGGGGCTTTATGCTAAATGTATGTCCTCTCTCTACAGGAATCTGAAGTTTGGTTAGTCACGGTTCCACCCTCCTGTTTCAACCTTTATTTAACGGGGGCTCACATTTGACTCCTTCTATGTGTATTTATTGGTAGTACATGGTTTATATTGTACACTTATTTGATGGGTCATTTGTGTTTCTTTTGAGACAGAGTTCGCCACTCTATTACCAGATTTCTTGTTTCATCATCCTTGTACATTCAGTATTGTACATTGTTGTATTACCATTTTTTTGGTTTATTATGATTTATATTACAAAGGCCATAGCTTGTCGGTGGCTTTCACCTTTTAATGGTTTTTAACTAAATGCTTGTTTCCTGTCTTTGTATATGTGAATAATAAATAAAACTCTTTTGGATATTTATATGAGTTGTTTTGTATAAATCCCAGATCCCGGTCTGTATACATGCTTTCTAAATCTCTTTTTTAAAAAAACAATATTGGAATAAGGGTACCTCTACACGCCGCAATCAGTGAGAAATCCTGACGGCGATATCTTGCCCTGGAACTATCGCCATCAAAATCCCTCCCAATTGCGGCGTGTAATTTGGGAATTTGGCGGCGATACGTCGCCTCACGCCCTTCGCCTGATTTCAGAGCACTGCTTTGAAGGATTTGAAGGAGCTCACAGCCTGATGACCTTATCTGGACTGCCTCTACAACCAGGCGAGATGGTGATGTGCGGCTGTTACCAACCACTCCACTTCTGATAGAAGAACGAAGCCTGCACCTGTTGAGCCCAGGCTTTGGGGTACTCGGGTATCAGGCCGCAAGGGCTAATGCTCCTGCTGTCACGGGGAGTATCTTCCAAAAAGGGGTGATATTTACAGGGGATTATTTACAAAGTTGTCGTGACACCACCTGTAGTTTCTGGTGATGGGTCACCAGCGCCGCCACAGTCCGCCAGAGGTAGTTGGTAATGCGGCTAGGGTGGTAAAGTCCTCCACAGGTAGGACTGGGACCTCCAGGGCAGCGTTCCTATAGGGGAATAAAGCCATTCACAAAGAAATGCAGCAGAGTCGAGTTCACTTCTCTCCGGGTACTTTACTGGAAACTTGTAGCATTTTAAGTTGCAGTTTACAGTTCAGCATAAGCTGTTATAACAGGTAGCTAACAGGTGGCAGATCCCAGGTAGTATGATGGAACCCTTGGTGTGTGCCTTCTTTCCTGTCTGCTCCTTCCTGCTTCCCAGTGGTTGTGTGAAGTCTGGTGACTTGAAGCCCACCTGACCTCCTTTCTTTTCTCACCCTTGCTGCCGTCGGGTAACCCTCTGCTAGCTAGCCGCCTGCTCCTTCAGTGGTGCCTGGTTCTCTCTTTTGGACTGCTCAGGTGCCCGGGAGAATTGGATACTCTACGGGACTCCGTGGTCCTATAGTATCCCACAGGTGCGGGCCCGGTGCCCGTTAAACTGTTTGTGCCTGGGAGCCCTTTCTCCTACTCCCTCTCTCCCTGGTCCACCAGCACTTAGGATCAGTGACCTAAGCCCCAAGACTCTCCTGTTTCCCCTAGAGGTGGTTTTTATTCCCTCCCGGGTAACCTCCCATCGAGTAAACTAGTGTGGGAGTGCTGGTTATGGGTTCCACCCACCATCCTAGAATCCACTTGCAGCTGGAGTATCTGCACCTCTTTTATGGGTGCAGTACCCCTCTGTGATGCCTGCATAGCGGGGCGCCAAACACCCACCAGATGCCTCATCAGGGACCTCTCTACTTTAACCAGCATCAATCACAGGAGGAGTATGGCGATGCCCAGTGACAGAGGCAGAAACCAAAGGAGCAAGTCCCAATGAGGACATGGCTCCCCTATTACCGGCACCACTAGCTGAAGGAATCTGGCGCTGCCTACTGGGTGGGGCAGGAATAACAGTCACCGAGTCTGACAGTGCCGTGACATAAATATTATGAAGCAATTTTACTACTTGCCTCCTTGAAGTCTCAAGGTAGATCCTGAGCCCATTAAAAAGACATAAAAGTCCCGTACCATTACTACCCACTGGATGACTTGCCATCCATAGTAATGAATAATGTGCTGTCTAGGGATGAGCGAGTATGCTTGTCACTACTCGGTACTCACACGAATATCTTCGTACTCGGGGTACTCGGCGAGTACCGAGTAATCCCGCGATACTCTTGCTATGCTCGGGGTCCACCTCACTGCATGTTGGCGCTCTTTACAGAGCCCTGTTGGTTGTGGCTTTACAGTGATTGGCTGGCCGCACAACGTGATCAAGTCTTTATAAGACCTGACCGCGCTGTGCTCGTCACTCTGCACCACAAACAAGCAGTGTAGGGAGAGGTGCTGCTGATTGAGAGACAGATTTGTGGCCTTTCAGCTAGTGTAGGCGCAGGACTGCTAATCTAATTACCACAACAGTTCTTCTGAAGACTAATAGAGCTGTATACAGACAGGGAGGCAGGGTATATAGCAAACTTCGTTGTGCCAGTATACCAGCCTGCATCACATTTGGGGCTGGTGGACAGGCTGGAAATCTCATCCATCCCAAAACAGTGCTTTTAGGGATTAATTTAGCTCTCTATAGGCAGGAGTATTTTGTAGCGGAAATTAGGATACGCCAAAACACTCTGTATTCTCGTCAGCATTTGTGTCTGACTGGTCCACCTGCTGGGATGTAACCTCAAATCTGTAATCTCAGTGTCCAGCTAAAAACCAACTCTTGTCTGCATTCATTTATCATTTTTGTGCGGTAGGAGGGGGTTGTAGCAGAAATTAGTATACGCCAAAACACTCTGTTTACTCGTCAGCGTTTGTGTCTGACCGGTCCACCTGCTGCAATTTAACCTCAAATCTGTAATCTCAGTGTCCAGCTAAAAACCAACTCTTGTCTGCATTCATTTACCATTTTTGTGCGGCAGGAGGGGGTTGTAGCAGAAATTAGTATACGCCAAAACACTCTGTATTCTCATCAGCGTTTGTGCCTGACCGATCCACCTGCTGGGATTTAACCTCAAATCTGTAATCTCAGTGTCCAGCTAAAAACCAACTCTTGTCTGCATTCATTTACCATTTTTGTGCGGCAGGAGGGGGTTGTAGCGGAAATTAGTATACGCCAAAACACTCTGTATTCTCGTCAGCATTTGTGTCTGACCGGTCCACCTGCTCGGATTTAACCTCAAATCTGTAATCTCAGTGTCCAGCTAAAAACCAACTCTTGTCTGCATTCATTTACCATTTTTGAGCGGCAGGAGGGGGTTGTAGCTCAAATTTGTATACGTCAAAAGACTCAGTATACCCGTGTCAGCGTTTGTGTCTGACCGGTATAGCTGCTGTAATTTAATCTCTAATCTCAGTATCCAGCTCAAAAACAACTGGTCAGCATTTTCAGTTGACAGGCGGGTGCGTTTATCAGCAATGATTCCACCTGCGGCACCAAAAACACGCTCTGACAAAACGCTAGTGGCAGGGCAGGCCAGGACTTCCAAGGCGTAGAGGGACAATTCCTGCCATGTGTCCAGCTTGGATACCCAATAATTATAAGGCACAAAGGAATCCAGGAGCACTTTCGTACGATCGGCAAGGTACTCCTTCAGCATCTTTACAAACTTTGCAGTCATTGTGACAGTGCCCCGCACCTGAAGGCCAGTGCTACAGGAGGGGCTGAGAAAACTCTTCCAGATCTTTGAGAGTGTTCCCTTACCTCTGCTGGATTGGATTTGTACCTCTCTCGGCTGGATGCCTTGGTTGTCCACCGAACCGTGACCTCTGCCGCAAGCATTTTCATAAGGGAATTTTTGGACTAATTCCGCAACTAGGGCCTTCTGGTACTGCAGCATTTTTGTAGACCTCTCTGCCTCGGGAATAAGAGAAATAAAGTTCTCTTTGTAGCGTGGGTCTAAAAGTGTCACCAACCAGTAATCAGTGTCCGCCAAGATGTTGATAACGCGAGGGTCACAAGACAGGTAGCATCACATAAAGTCAGCCATGTGCGCCAGACTGTCACCAGGCAAAACTTCAGGTTCTCACCAACAGGATGACTGACCATGCTGTCTTCATCATCCTCCTCCTCTCCCCTGTCCTCTGGCCATCCACGCTGAACCGACGGTATGACGGTTGTGCATGTATTACCGTCAATTCTGCATGAAAGTAGCTCCATTTCTTTATCCTCCTCCTCGTCATAGTCCTCCAATGCACGTTGGGATGAGATGAGGCTGGGCTGTGTGTAATCACCCCATACGGTTTGCTGCTCCAGCTCATCGTGCTCTGCCTGCAATGCATCGTCTTTGATTTTGAGCGTACAGCGTTTTAGAAGACAGAGAAGTGGGATGGTGACGCTTATGATGGCGTCATCGCCCCTCACCATCTTGGTGGAGTCCTCAAAGTTTTGGAGGACGGTACATGTGTCGGACATCCATGTCCACTCCTGAGGTCTTATGTGAGGAGTTTGAACCGTATACCGACGGCCTAGTTAATGCTGGTACTCAACAAATGCCCTCTTCTGCTCACAAATCCTGACCAACATGTGCAGTGTGGAATTCCAAAGCGTGGGAACATCACACACCAGTCTGTGAGCAGGAAGCTGCAAACGGTGCTGAAAGCTGGCAAGGGCGGCTGAAGCAGTAGGTGACTTTCTAAAATGGTCACACAGGCAGCGTACTTTTACGAGCAGATCCGACAGTAGCTCCGGGTAGGAATTAAGAAACTGCTGAACCATGAGGTTGAGCACATGGGCCACGCATGGAACATGTGTCAGCTTGACTCGCCTCAGAGCCGCCACCAGGTTCAGGCCATTGTCATACACGACCATGCCTAGCTGTAGGTTCATCGGTGTGAGCCAGTGATCTGCCTGCTGTTTCAGAGCTTTCCACAACTCTTCATATGCATATTAGATTCAGCACAGCGTGTTGCCGCTTAGCCAAGGCAGTGATGCAGTGCTTCCAGCTTGGGACTGGTGTAGAGGGTGAAGTGGAGGAGGAGGCTGAGGATCATGAAGTTCCGGAGCCGCACACTGTGGGTGAAACCCAGACTGAGTTAGGGCCTGCAATCCTTGGTGTCGGAAGGACGTCTTCCGTCCCAAGCTCAGACTGGGTCCCGGCTTACAGAATATTAATGCAGTATATCGACAGCGAGATGTACCGCCCCTGCCCACAAGCACTTGTCCACGTTTCCGTGGTTAGGTGGACTTTTCCAGAAACTACGTTGTTGAGGGCATGTGTAATGTTTTGTGACACGTGTTTATGTAATGCGGGGACAACACACCGGGAGAAATAGTGGCGGCTGGGGACTGAGTAACGTGGGACGGCCGCCGCCATCAGGTCGCGGAATGCTTCCGTCTCCACTAGCCTAAAAGGCAGCATTTCCAGCATAAGCCGTCGCAAAATGTGCGAATTTAAAGTATGGTATGTGGGGCGTTGGCAGCGTATTTGCGCTTGCGTTCCAAAGATTGGTGTATGGATAACTGAATGCCGCGCTGGGACAAGGACGTGGTTGATGATGGTGGTATTTCTGCTTGTGCAACTACAGGTGCAGGACAGGAGGCATCTTCGCATGCAGTATGGACAGGGGATTGGCTTGCACGCACAACAGTGGAAGATGCAGTGGTGTCACACGCAGACTGGTGTACATCCCACAAAGTCAGGTGCTTTGCTGACATGTGCCTGATCATGCTGGTCGTGGTCAGGCTGCTAGTTTTGCTACCCCTGCTGATGCTGGCATGGTAGGTCAATCAATATCTCACAAAAGTATTCAACCCACTTGAATCATATAACCAAAAAGTCCGAAGGACACGGGGATGAATTAAAGAACTATACAATCTTTATTTAGGATTATCAGTACAACAATAAAAAATCCTTTAGAATCATAAAAATAACATGGTGCAGTTTGGACCATATACATATCAAAAGAGCCACTGGAATTCTATGGAAGCTCAGAGTTAGTGCTATTACTGGTGGTATATTTTTGGGCGGTGCCCAGTGACAGAATTAGGGGCATATGTAAAAGGATGTTCATTCAGGGACTGAAAACAATGCCAGGAGTTATTAATCCAATCTGTTTGTTTCCATGTGCTCAGTAGGATTCAAATACATTCAGTTACTCATCAAGGAAATTACTTTGCATAACCCTATTATAATTAATGAGGGCTTAAATCGTTTTTAGATGCCACAGATATATGTTCTTACCTACTGTAGCTAGCATACCTACCGTATATACTCGTGTATAAGCCGAGTTTTTCAGCCCACAAATTGGGCTGAAAAGTCCCCCCTCGGCTTATACACGGGTCTATACGGTAATGCTGTGGGGGGGGGCTGTGACCGGGGGCTGGAGGAGGCAGGAGGGGGCCGCGGTGACCGCAGGCGGTCACGTGGGGCCGCCTCATTAGTGCAATGAATATGCACGGCATCCCCCCGTCCATCAATGGCGGGGGGATGCCGTGCATATTGCACTGCACAGCCCCCCTCCTTAATATGGGTCCCCCAGTATTAATAAACAGCCCCCCCCTCCTTATCATGGCCCCCAGGCTGCGGTAGCTGTCAAAATAACAAACAGTTTATACATCACCTTCCGACGCAGCTCTGCGCTCCTCCGGTCCTCCGCTCGCCGGCTTCTTCTTTCTTCTTGTGCCGGTGTCATGTGACCGGGCGCAGGAGATGACGTCATTTCCTGCGCGCGGTCACAGAAGTCGGCACAACAAGAAGAAGCAGCCGGCGAGCGGAGGGCAGAGGACCGGAGGAGCGGAGGAGCGCAGAGCTGCGTCGGAAGGTGATGTATAAACTGTTTGTTATTTTGACAGCTGCCGCAGCCTGAGGGGCCATGATAAGGAGGGGGGGGGGCTGTTTATTAATACTGGGGCTGTATATACCTCTGGGGCTGCTGGATAGTACCACTGGGGCTGTATACTACCACTGGGGCTGTATACTACCACTGGGGCTGTATACTACCACTGGGGCTGCATATACCTCTGGGGCTGATGTATACTACCACTGGGGCTGTATACTACCACTGGGGCTGTATACTACCACTGGGGCTGTATACTACCACTGGGGCTGTATACTACCACTGGGGCTGATGTATACTACCACTGGGGCTGTATACTACCACTGGGGCTGCATATACCTCTGGGGCTGATGTATACTACCACTGGGGCTGTATACTACCACTGGGGCTGTATATACATCTGGGGCTGATGTATACTACCACTGGGGCTGTATACTACCACTGGGGCTGTATATACATCTGGGGCTGATGTATACTACCACTGGGGCTGCTTGGGCTCCTGTATACTACCACTGGGGCTGCATATACCTCTGGGGCTGATGTATACTACCACTGGGGCTGCTTGGGCTCCTGTATACTACCACTGGGGCTGTATACTACCTCTGGGGCTGTATATACATCTGGGGCTGATGTATACTACCACTGGGGCTGCTTGGGCTCCTGTATACTACCACTAGGGCTCCTGTATACTACCACTGGGGCTGCTGGGGCTCCTATATACTACCACTGGGGCTGCTGTATACTACCACTGGGGCTGTATATACATCTGGGGCTGATGTATACTACCACTGGGGCTGCTTGGGCTCCTGTATACTACCACTGGGGCTGCATATACCTCTGGGGCTGATGTATACTACCACTGGGGCTGTATACTACCTCTGGGGCTGTATATACATCTGGGGCTGATGTATACTACCACTGGGGCTGCTTGGGCTCCTGTATACTACCACTAGGGCTCCTGTATACTACCACTGGGGCTGCTGGGGCTCCTATATACTACCACTGGGGCTGCTGTATACTACCACTGGGGCTGCTGGGGATGCTATATACTACCACTGGGGCTGCTGTATACTACCACTGGGGCTGCTGTATACTACCACTGGGGCTGCTATATACTGGGGCTGCTGGGGATGCTATATACTACCACTGGGGCTGCTGGGGATGCTATATACTACCACTGGGGCTGCTGGGGATGCTATATACTACCACTGGGGATGCTATATAGTACCACTGGGGATGCTATATACTACCACTGGGGATGCTATATAGTACCACTGGGGCTGCTGTATACTACCACTGGGGCTGCTGTATACTACCACTGGGGCTGCTGTATACTACCACTGGGGAGGCCTGTATACCACACTGCTGGGGGCTGTATACCTGTGCTGGGGTCCACCCTCGGCTTATACACGAGTCAATAGGTTTTTCCAGATTTTTGGGGCAAAAGTAGGGGGGTCGGCTTATACACGGGTCGGCTTATACACGAGTATATACGGTAATTGGAAATAATTGTTTTCCTGGCCTTGCAGCCCGGTGTTAGTATTTGTAACACCCTATGAATCTCATTCTATTTCATGCTTCATGTTATATATACCCATATGCATGCAGTATTATCATTAGTGTGGATAATTGTGATCCTAAGCGGTGGTGCCCAGTGCAATATCAAGACATCACCACAAGGACTCACTAGTCCATTACATTCAGAAGGCTCATAATTATGGCCCTATACCACAGGGTCAGAGAAGCATGAAATTAGTCTCAACGGGATGAATTACTCCAAACACCAATGAGCTGAATCACCTTAGGACCTGATCACATACCTCTAAAAGATGTTGTTAACCGTCACACTTGGTCACCGCCTCACCCTGACGCGTTTCGTCTGAAAGACTTTTTCAAAGGGTAGTGTGCACACTGAATGTAATGGACTAGTGAGTCCTTGTGGTGATGTCTTGATATTGCACTGGGCACCACCGCTTAGGATCACAATTATCCACACTAATGATAATACTGCATGCATATGGGTATATATAACATGAAGCATGAAATAGAATGAGATTCATAGGGTGTTACAAATACTAACACCGGGCTGCAAGGCCAGGAAAACAATTATTTCCAATTAGGTATGCTAGCTACAGTAGGTAAGAACATATATCTGTGGCATCTAAAAACGATATAAGCCCTCATTAATTATAATAGGGTTATGCAAAGTAATTTCCTTGATGAGTAACTGAATGTATTTGAATCCTACTGAGCACATGGAAACAAACAGATTGGATTAATAACTCCTGGCATTGTTTTCAGTCCCTGAATGAACATCCTTTTACATATGCCCCTAATTCTGTCACTGGGCACCGCCCAAAAATATACCACCAGTAATAGCACTAACTCTGAGCTTCCATAGAATTCCAGTGGCTCTTTTGATATGTATATGGTCCAAACTGCACCATGTTATTTTTATGATTCTAAAGGATTTTTTATTGTTGTACTGATAATCCTAAATAAAGATTGTATAGTTCTTTAATTCATCCCCGTGTCCTTCGGACTTTTTGGTTATATGGCATGGTAGGTGTTGCAAATGGCCTTTTTTGAATTATCTGCAGACACCTTAAAAAACAGCCAGACTCGGGAAGACCTAACAGTTGTACTGGCAACTTCTGTCATGTTGTTGTTCCGGGGAACGGTTGCCTGCCTTCTGCTTGTGGCCACCACCCTGCTTCTTCCGGCCTGTTGTGATGCTATGCCTCCCTCCCCCTGTGCACTGCTGTCCTTGCTCTGCATGTCCTCCTGCCAGGTTGGGTCAGTTACTGGATCATTCAGCATGTCATCCTCCACTTCCGCACCCTAGTCCTCCACCTGACTTTCTGGCAATTGTCTCTCATCATCGTCCACCTCTTGTTGAGACACGTTCCCACCGTTGCCTTCGTGAGACCGTGGCTGCTCAAATATTTGGGCATCGGTACATACGATCTTCTCATGACCCACTTCAACTGGAGCTGGCGAGAGGCCAGAATCTAAGAATGGATAAGTGAACAGCTCTTCAGATTGTCCAAGTGAGGGATCAGTTATGTCTGGGGCCGGGCAGTCGGCATGGTGGGAGGAGGGAGGATCAGGGTATGGAATGTGCGGTCCAGTGTCACGGCTACTGACACTTGACCGTGTGGAAGACGGGGTGTTTGTGGTGGTGCCAAACTGACTGCAAGCATTATCCGCTATCCAACTAACAATCTGTTGACACTGGTCTTAGTTTAATATTGGTGCACTGCTGCGGTCCCCTACAAATTGGGACAGGAAGGTCGAGCGACGTGATGTGGGCGTTTGTCGTGGCGCAATTCGAGCTTGCACATGGCCTCAGCCTCTGCATGCACCACCATCACGTCCAGTTCCTTTTCCCTTGCCACCGGCCTTGCGCATTTTCAATGGTGTGCTGCCTGCATACAGCTAAATGAAGGCGTCCAAAAGATGGTTTTTAGCTGGACATTGAGATGACAGATTAGAGATTAAATTACAGCAGGTATACCGGTCAGTCACAAATGCTGAGATGGGTATACTGAGTGTTTTGTCGTATACAAATTGGAGCTGCAACCCCCTCCTGCCTCAAAAAATGGTAAACGAAGGCAGACAGACTGAGTCTGATCAAGATGAACAAGGGATGGATTGGGCCTGACTTCACCACACCACCACCAAATGATAGCGTAATCTAAAGTCATAGGCATTGTATTTTTTGTTCGGGTAAATTGCCATGCCCCTCCTCACACCCACACATGGGTACACACTTCATGACTTTGGCTACTTGCTGTACTGTTCCTCCTTCTCCTCATCCACCACCATCATATGATCAGTGCGACCGTGGTCCATGATGCCACGAAAACATAATTTATTTACATCATATTTATAATGGTGATGACCCTAACCGTTAAAAAGTTAGACAGTAGCTTCATGTATACCCCCCAGGGTATAAGTCCATACTTAGAGGATGGGCATTACAAGTACAGGAGACCCACTCCTTTGTAATGGGAACAATATTTAGAGGCTCTCCTTCGTGTTTCTTCCCATGGGCATCGCAATGCCTCCCAATTTTTTGCAGCCCTTCCTAGGGAAAACTATGGAAGTCCCACTTCCTAATAATGGGAACCATATTTAAGTAGACCCTCATCCACATCTCTATCCAGGGGCATTGTGGTGCCTCCCAATGTTTAGCAGCCCTGCCTAGGGCAATACTACAAAAGAACCACTTCCTTATAATGGGCACATTATTTAAAGAGGCCATCATGCACCTCGCAATCCAGGGGCATTGAAGTGCCTCCCAACTTTTGGCAGCCCTGCCCAGGGCAATACTACAAAATACCCACTTTCTTATAATGGGTACATTATTTAAAGAGGCCCTCATGCACGTCTCTCTCCAGGGGCATTGGGGTGCCTCCCAATGTTTAGCAGCCCTGCCTAGGGCAATACTACAAAAGAACCACTTCCTTATAACGGGCACATTATTTAAAGAGGCCATCATGCACCTCGCAATCTAGGGGCATTGAAGTGCCTCCCAACTTTAGGCAGCCCTGCCCAGGGCAATACTACAAAATACCCACTTTCTTATAATGGGTACATTATTTAAAGAGGCCCTCATGCACGTCTCTCTCCAGGGGCATTGGGGTGCCTCCCAATGTTTAGCAGCCATGCCTAGGGCAATACTACAAAAGAACCACTTCTTTGTAATGGGCACATTATTTAAAGAGGCCCTCATGCACTTCTCTATCCAGGGGCATTGAAGTGCCTCCCAATTTTTGCCAGCCCTGCCTAGGGCAATACTACAAAAGAACCACTTCTTATAATGGGCACATTATTTAAAGAGGCCCTCATGCACTTCTCTATCCAGGGGCATTGAAGTGCCTCCCAACTTTTGGCAGCCCTGCCTAGGGCAATACTACAAAAGACCCACGTCCTTATAATGGGCACATTATTTAAAGAGGCCCTCATGCACGTCTCTAACCAGGGGCATTGGGGTGCCTCCCAATGTTTAGCAGCCCTACCTAGGGCAATACTACAAAAGACCCACTTCCTTATAATGGACACTTTATTTAAAGAGGCCCTCATGCACCTCTCTATCCAGGGGCATTGACGTGCCTCACAATTTTTGGCAGCCCTGCCTAGGGCAATACTATAAAAGACCCACTTCCTTATAATGGGCACAATTATTTAAAGAGGCCCTCATGCACGTCTCTCTCCAGGGGCATTGGGGTGCCTCCCAATGTTTAGCAGCCCTGCCTAGGGCAAGACTACAAAAGACCCACTTCCTTAAAATGGGCACAATATTTAAAGAGACTCTCATGCACGTCTCTTTCCAGGGGCATTGGGGTGACTCCCAATTTTTGGCTGCCCTGCCTAGGGCAATACTACAAAAGACCCACTTCGGAGTGCCACCCAATTTAAAAAAAAAAAAAATCTTTCATGTAATCCAAAAAACTAACATACACCAACTCTGTCTCACAAGTGGGTATGAGTTCTTGACACTTTCTCCAGGAAAATCCATTTTGGTTTCATTTTGTAACGTTTTCTTGACAGTCTGTAAAAGTGGCGTAATACTCTGACAACATTGTTGACATCAGTGACCTTGGAGTATGCAATGCTTACAGGGATCTTCCCCATGCTGTTCCCATGTCAATTTCAGCACTGTTCTGATACTTTTGTGACATTTTTAGGGTTTTTCCATGCTGCCAGGTGTCATGCCAGAAAAATACTCGGGTCTCCTATAGGATAACATTGGGCTCAGTGCTCGAGCCGAGTACACGAGTATCATGGGATGCTCGGCCCGAGCTTCGAGCACCCGAGCATTTTAGTACTCGCTCATCTCTAGTGCTGTCACACTCTGGTGTGCTGTACTTGTGACTGCAGCAGCCAATCACTCATTTCTGTGTTCATGCTTGCAACTTGAGGCCAGTGACTGGCTGCAATAGTTATGGGAATGTAGCTGACATAAATTATTACCTTAGGAAAAATATATGAAAAATATTGTGGACAGCTGAAGGGGCAAACAATTTTACAGCTGACTATTGGTTATTATTACATATTACCATATTTCCTACTGCCAGATGCAAAGCACTCTAAACATCAAGGTCACTAATATAATAAAATTGAACTTTTAATAATACCCATTAAAATATAGCAAATAAGTGCAGTAACATACAATTAGTGTATTAAAATTAGTCAAATAGGAAGGTATATTGAAAGTGACTAGTGGGTATTCCATAATAAATTCCTAATGTGAGTAAACAATCTAATAAAGTAGTAAAGGTCCTCCTAGATACAAAATAGCTTGCCTCACTTCATATAGTCAGTAAAACAGGCACTGAGTTACAATAGATATTAAGTACAAGAGACAGAAAAAAAAACGACAAAAGAAAAAAATCAGAAGAACACAAAATGTCATTCAGTATATGAAGGAACATCAGTGGGTGTCACAAAGGTCAGTAATAGACAAGGTTAGCCACATACATAACTTCAGTGCCTTGTGAAAGTATTTGGCCCCCTTGAACTATTCAACCTTTTGACACATTTCAGGCTCCAAACATAAAGATGCGGTTACAGCTGCAAGTCACTTGGGGTATGTCTCTATCAGTTTTGCACATCGAGAGACTGAAATTCTTGCCCATTCTTCCTTGCAAAGCAGCTGGAGCTCAGTGAGGTTGGATGGAGAGCGTTTGTGAACAGCAGTTTTCAGCTCTTTCCACAGATTCTCGATTGGATTCAGGTCTGGACTGTGACTTGGCCATTCTAACACCTGAATCTGTTTATTTTTGAACCATTCCATTGTAGATTTTGCTTTATGTTTGGGATCATCATCTTGTTGGAAGATAAATCTCCGTCCCAGTCTTGGGTCTTTTACAGACTCCAACAGGTTTTCTTCCAGAATGGTCCTGTATTTGGCTCCGTCCAACTTCCCATTAATTTTAACCATCTTTCCTGTCCCTGCTGAAGAAAAGCAGGCCCAAACCATGATGCTGCCACCACCATGTTTGACAGTGGGGATGGTGTTTTGAGGGTGATGAGCTGTGCTGCTTTTACGCCAAACATATCGTTTTGCATTGTGGCCAAAAAGTTTAATTTTGGTTTCATCTGACCAGAGCACCTTATTCCACATGTTTGGTGTGTCTCCCAGGTGGCTTGTGGTAAACTTCAAACGAGACTTTTTATGGCTATCTTTGAGAAATGGCTTTCTTCTTGCCACTCTTCCATAAAGGCCAGATTTATGTAGTGTATGACTGATTGGTGTTCTATGGACAGGCTCTCCCACCTCAGCTGTAGATCTCTGCAGTTCATCCAGAGTGATCATGGGCCTTTTGGCTGCATCTCTGATCAGTCTTCTCCTTCTCCTTCTTCGAGATGAAAGTTTAGAGGGACAGCCGGGTATTGGTAGATTTATAGTGCTCTGATATTCCTTCCATTTCAATATGATCGCTTGCACGGTGCTCCTTGAGATGTTTAAAACTTGGTAAATCTTTTTGTAACCAAATCTGGCTTTAAACTTTGCCACAACAGTATGTCAGACCTGCCTGGTGTGTTCCTTGGTCTTCATTATGCTCTCTGCACTTGAAACAGAACCCTGAGACTATCACAGAGCAGGTGCATTTATACGGAGACTTGATTACACATAGGTGGATTCTATTAATCATTAATGGTACCTTTACACGCGGCAACATTTCTATGGTGTCAACAGGTAACTTACTGGCTGCAGTGAAATCATGGAGACATGATTCCATTTATACACAGCAACAAGATAGAACCTTGTCTCCATGATTTCACTGCAGCCAGTAAGTTACCTGTTGACACCCTAGAAATGTTGCCGCGTGTAAAGGTACCATACCAGTTATTTAGGACAACATTGGATCATTCAGAGATCCTCACTGAACTTCTGGAGTGAGTTTGCTGCACTGAAATTTAAAAGGGGCCGAATAATATTGCACGCCCCACTTTTCAGTTTTTTTATTTGTTAAAAAAGTTTAAAATATACAAGAAATTTCATTCCACTTCACGATTGTGTCCCACTTGCTGTTGATTCTTCACAAAAAAATTAGAATTTATATCTTTGTTTGAAGCCTGAAATGTGGCAAAAGGTTGAAAAGTTTAAGGGGGCCAAATAGTTTCACAAGGCACTGTACATAGAGAAACTAAACAAAACAAATAATATGTTTTCATGACAGTCTCCATAGGGTGTCATCCCATTAATAACTGATAAGAGACAATCATAAAGATTAGGAACAATCTCTCCCATGGAAAGATTTTCACGAGGGTATGGGTATCACAATATTTGATGCACATACATGTCTATTGGGTCCAGAAAAAGGGGGACTAATGCAGTCCCTGGAGTAGCCTACCATGCCCCTGTCACCCTATATACTCCTGTGCTAACAAGACAGTCCACAGCATGCCCTGTAAATGAGGCCCTACTCATTAAAGGGGTTATCTAGGATTTGTAGAAAAAAAAAAACATGCTAAGCTACCACCTGACTGCCTGTTGTGCCTGGGACTAGACACTGCCATTCATCCCTGGCACAGAGCGGTCGCAGACCACTCCTGCCAGGGACAGCATGGTAGTTGTGACATCACTGTAAGCAGCAAAATCGATCTGTGACCGCTCTGTGTTGCCATTGAACAGTGTCGGGCACAACAGGCAGGTAGGTGCAAGCTACCTGCCTGTTGGTGCTGGGGCACAATATTTTTTTTATCCCGGATAACAAATTTAAATGCTGTCTGATGCGTTTCATTCCATAGGGATTTTTCAAGGGACTTAAGCACATGGAGAAGACCATATACAGACCAATAACTCAGTCTAGAGAGATATATCCCCTCTAAGCTAATTGCAAATTGCAGGTCCTCATTGCAGTTATATTTGCTAACCAATATGGCGGCCATACCAGCTCTCACCATTTCAGTCTGGAATTTGTCTCTCAGGACTCTTGTTAACCTGAGTGCCCAACTCAGTCATTGCCCTGAGTTTTCCCACACTGAGCTATAGGCCTTTCTTAATGTCATGGGAAATATCTTTTAATAGAACCCGATCCTTTAAAATGTGTACAGCAAAACATAAATGACTACAAGGATTACATGACATCTCAGGCAAAAGAGGAAAAGCAAACATCTGGAAAAAATCTGTTTCCCAGTAGTGATCAGTTCTCTGCAATTAAAGAGACAGGACATGTAATGTACATGAAGGCACCTCACCCTCAGCACAGGCCCTTCCGCTGCACGCAGAAGCAGAATTGCGCAATTAACCCTTTAGATGTACCTAAGCACTATGGACATACAGTCATGTGTGGGGCTCAAGGTTTTAATTGTATAAATGTTTGAGCAGTGAGTTTGGCATGGCTCCATGTGTGTGTTCATGGCCGGCCTCGTCTCCCTGTGTCATGATCTGTGCCTGATAAAATGTTCCAAAGTACAAAGAAATCCTCAAGGGAAATAAGAAGAAGAGCCAAGAATTGAGCAATAAGTACTAGATGCCAAGCAGAAACTGTGACAAGCTCCCAGACACACCCGAGTTCTCACCCACGACAGTATACACTCCATTCAGAATTGTAGCTAGGTTAAAGATTATGGCTGCTGCCTTAGCCATTTACCCTAATATTCTGGCTTATTAATGTCCCCTTCTGACACCCAGGTCACTTATCCAACCACTTTAGCTATACAATTTCATATAAAGCCTCAGACCAAAACACCACATCATGCAATGGATCAGACTGAAACACCATATTATACAGTGGATCAAACAGAAAGGCCATATTATACAATGGATCAGACAGAAAGGCCACATTATACAATGGATCAGACAGAAAGGCCATATTATACAATGGATCAGACTGAAACACCATATTATACAGTGGATCAAACAGAAAGGCCATATTATACAATGGATCAGACAGAAACACCATATTATACAATGGATCAGACAGAAAGGCCATATTATACAATGGATCAGACAGAAACACCATATTATACAATGGATCAGACAGAAAGGCCATATTATACAATGGATCAGACAGAAAGGCCATATTATACAATGGATCAGACAGAAACACCATATTATACAATGGATCAGACAGAAACACCATATTATACAATGGATCAGACAGAAAGGCCATATTATACAATGGATCAGACAGAAACACCATATTATACAATGGATCAGACAGAAAGGCCATATTATACAATGGATCAGACAGAAAGGCCATATCATACAATGGATCAGACAGAAACACCATATTATACAATGGATCAGACAGAAAGGCCATATTATACAATGGATCAGACAGAAAGGCCATATTATACAATGGATCAGACAGAAAGGCCATATTATACAATGGATCAGACAGAAACACCATATTATACAATGGATCAGACAGAAACACCATATTATACAATGGATCAGACAGAAACACCATATTATACAATGGATCAGACAGAAACACCATATTATACAATGGATCAGACAGAAACACCATATTATACAATGGATCAGACAGAAACACCATATTATACAATGGATCAGACAGAAACACCATATTATACAATGGATCAGACAGAAAGGCCATATTATACAATGGATCAGACAGAAACACCATATTATACAATGGATCAGACAGAAAGGCCATATTATACAATGGATCAGACAGAAACACCATATTATACAATGGATCAGACAGAAACACCATATTATACAATGGATCAGACAGAAACACCATATTATACAATGGATCAGACAGAAACACCATATTATACAATGGATCAGACAGAAACACCATATTATACAATGGATCAGACAGAAAGGCCATATTATACAATGGATCAGACAGAAAGGCCATATTATACAATGGATCAGACAGAAAGGCCATATTATACAATGGATCAGACAGAAAGGCCATATTATACAATGGATCAGACAGAAAGGCCATATTATACAATGGATCAGACAGAAACACCATATTATACAATGGATCAGACAGAAACACCATATTATACAATGGATCAGACAGAAACACCATATTATACAATGGATCAGACAGAAAGGCCATATTATACAATGGATCAGACAGAAAGGCCATATTATACAATGGATCAGACAGAAAGGCCATATTATACAATGGATCAGACAGAAAGGCCATATTATACAATGGATCAGACAGAAAGGCCATATTATACAATGGATCAGACAGAAAGGCCATATTATACAATGGATCAGACAGAAAGGCCATATTATACAATGGATCAGACAGAAAGGTCATATTATACAATCCTCCAGACTGAAAGGCCATATTATACAATGCATCAGACTGAAACACTGTATCATACCACGCTTCAGTCTGAAACACCATATTATACAATGGATCAGACAGAAAGGCCATATTATACAATGGATCAGACAGAAAGGCCATATTATACAATGGATCAGACAGAAAGGCCATATCATACAATCCTCCAGACTGAAACACCGTATCATACAATGCATCAGACTGAAACACTGTATCATACCACGCTTCAGTCTGAAACACCATATTATACAATGGATCAGACGGAAACACCATATTAAACAATGGATCAGTCTGAAACACCATATTATACAATAGATTGTATTTTTCCCTGAGGAAGGAGCTGGGTATTAGGTCCGGAACACATTGTATTAAACAGATAACTTCAACCAGACGTTCCAGTCTTCTGGACTTCCTTGGTAGCAGCGCGGATCGAACAACACTTTGTCCCTTGTATGCTTATATTATACAATGGATCAGACAAAAAGGCCATATAATACAATGGATCAGACTGAAACACCATATTATACAATGGATCAGACAGAAAGGCCATATTATACAATGGATCAGACAGAAAGGCCATATTATACAATGGATCAGACTGAAACACCATATTATACAATGGATCAGACAGAAAGGCCATATTATACAATGGATCAGACAGAAAGGCCATATTATACAATGGATCAGACTGAAGCACCATATCATACAATGGATCAGACAGAAAGGCCACATTATACAATAAATCAGACGGAAACACCATATCACACAATGGATCAGACAGAAAGGCCATATTATACAATGGATCAGAGTGAAGCACCATACTATACAATGGATCAGACTGAAACACCATATTATACAATGGATCAGACAGGCCACATTATACAATGGATCAGACTGAAGCACCATATCATACAATGGATCAGACAGAAAGGCCACATTATACAATAAATCAGACGGAAACACCATATCACACAATGGATCAGACAGAAAGGCCATATTATACAATGGATCAGAAAGGCCATATTATACAATGGATCAGACTGAAGCACCATATCATACAATGGATCAGACAGAAAGGCCACATTATACAATAAATCAGACGGAAACACCATATCACACAATGGATCAGACAGAAAGGCCATATTATACAATGGATCAGAGTGAAGCACCATACTATACAATGGATCAGACTGAAACACCATATTATACAATGGATCAGACAGGCCACATTATACAATGGATCAGACTGAAACACCATATTATACAATGGACAAGACTTTCCGTCACCATATTATACAATGGATCAGATTGAAAGGCCATGTTATACAATGGATCAGACTGAAACACCATATCATACAATAAATCACACTGAAACACCATGTCATACAATGGACCAGACGGAAACACCATATCATACAATGGACCAGACGGAAACACCATATCATACAATGAACCAGACGGAAACACTATATTGTACAATGGATCAGACTGAAACACCATATCATAAAATGCTCCAGACTGAAACACCATATCATACAATGAACCAGACTGAAAAACTATATCATACAGTGCATCAGACTGAAACACCATATCATAAAATGCTCCAGACTGAAACACCATATCATACAACGGATCAGACTGAAACACCATATCATTCAATGCATCAGAATGAAACACCATATCATTCAATGCATCAGAATGAAACACCATATCATACAATGCTCCAGACTGAAACACCATATCATAAAATGGTTCAGTCTAAAACATCATATCATGCAATCCTCCATACTGAAACACCGTATCATACAATGCATCAGACTGAAACACTGTATCATACCACGCTTCAGTCTGATACACCATATCACTATATATCAGTGAAACAATATTTCATAAAATTCACCAATCTGAAAGGGCATTTCATACAAAGCATCAGTCTGAAACACCATATCACACCATGCATTAGTCTTAAATGTGTTATACCATTTATTATTCTGAAACAAGGTGTCATATCATGTATCAGTCTTAATAATGTCATACCATGTTTTAGTCTGTAACACCATTTCATGCCATGTATCAGCCTGTTACACCGTATCATGCCATTTATCAGTCTGTAACACCATATCATGCTATGTATTAGTCTGAAACATCAAGTCATACCATGTATCAGTCTGTAACACCATATCATGCCATGTATTAGTTTGTAACACCATATCATGCCATGTATCATACTGAAACATTATGTCATACCATGTATCAGCGTGTAACACCATATCAGACTGTTACGTCATATCATACCATGTATTAGTCTGTAACACCATTTCATGCCATTGTATCAGCCTGTAACACCGTATCATGCCATTTATCAGTCTGTAACACCATATCATGCCATGTATTAGTCTGTAACACCATATCATGCCATGTATCAATGTGTTACACCATATCATGCCATGTATCAGTCTGTAACACCATATCATGCTGTGTATGAGTCTGAAACATCATATACCATGTATCAGTCTGTAACACCATATCATGCCATGTATCATACTGAAACATTATGTCATACCATGTATCAGCGTGTAACACCATATCATGCCATGTATCAATGTGTAACACCATATCATGCCATCTATCAGACTGTTGCGTCATATCATACTATGTATTAGTCTGTAACATCATTTCATGCCATGTATCAGCCTGTAACACTGTATCATGCCATTTATCAGTCTGTAACACCATATTATGCCATGTATCAGTGTGTAACACCATATCATGCCATCTATCAGTCTGTAACGTCATATCATGCCATGTATTAGTCTGTAACACCATATCATGCCGTATCAGTCTGTAACACCATATCATGCCATGTATCAGTGTGTAACACCATATCATGCCGTGTATCAGTCTGAAACATGTCATACCATGTATGTCTATAACACTATATCATGCCATGTATCAGTCTGTAACACCATATCATGCCATGTATTAGCGTGAAACACCATATCATGCCATGTATCAATGTGCAACACCATATCATGCCATGTATCAGTCTGTAACGTCATATCATGCCATGTATCAGTGTGTAACACCATATCATGCCATGTATCAATGTGCAACACCATATCAGGCCGTGTATCAGTCTGAAACATGTCATACCATGTATGTCTATAACACTATATCATGCCATGTATCAGTCTGTAACACCATATCATGCCATGTATTAGCGTGAAACACCATATCATGCCATGTATCAATGTGCAACACCATATCATGCCAAGTATCAGTCTGTAATGTCATATCATGCCATGTATTGGTCTGTAACACCATATCATGCCCGTGTATCAGTCTGTAACTCCATATCATGCCATGTATCAGTCTGTAACACCATATCATGCCATGTATCAGTGTGTAACACCATATCATGCCATCTATCAGTCTGTAGCATCATATCATGCCATATATTAGTCTGTAACACCATATCATGGCATGTATCAGTCTAAAGGTTCATATCTTGCAACATATGAATCTGGCAAAGAAAAGACACTTAAAGCAACAGTACACTGTAAGTAGCAGTACCCTCCACACACAAGCAGGACTAGAAGTATGTCTCTTTACATATCCATATATGCATGACAACATGCAGCCCAGCAGAACCACGCACGGCACAAGCTGCCTACTGTCCATATGGTACCTGCATCTGTGTCTTTCCCTCTGACTTGTGAGTCTGCAACTGTTTTTACAAGTTAAACACAGCACAAGAATGAAAGTCAGGGAGGCATTCCTCAGCACTTACTCAGAGGTAGCCCAGCCCCAGCTCTTACATATTCAAGCTCACTCATGAATATGTGCTCAGCTCTTGCATAATAATTGTTGTTCCCAGCCTCCGCTTGTAATGCAGAAAACGAAATATTATGGACAAAAAAGGCAGTGCCTCAGATAGAGAGAACACAAAAATGTGACTGGACTGCACTGTGCTAAGCCTGCAACTCCACAGACAGACCCTGAGGCTGGACTCGTAGTCAGTCACTTGTGTATGATAAGTAATCATCAGAAAAGGGAAAAAAATGGCTTTTCTTCTTTCCCTGCTCTCGTCCTTGTGTCAAAGAAACACTGTAATTAGATGACTTTTGTATCTTAGGCCAAGTTCACACAGCCGCTGAATTCATCGGAACCAGTCACGTTTGTAATTGTAGGTGTGGCGGGCTCCATGTGTCCATTACCATTTACATAGCAGTTGGGGCAGGGTCTGCCTGCTATTTACATGTACCATCATTTTTTTTCACATGGACTAACTTCGGTCTGAGTGTGGGCAGATTTTTACTATGGACAGCACTTACGTTTGTCTGTACATACCCTTATGGAGCTATTATTTGGTGACTTGTGGTATTGTTGAGCATTAAATCAGACTAGTTTCTTGGATCAATGCCCTAACAAAGAATCTAGTATATATAACCAACAATAATATACTTTTCAAGAAAGGCTTCCAGGCCATTCTTACGTTTTACAAGTGAATCATCCATTACAACATCATGTGGCAGAGAGTTCCATAGTCTCACTGCTCTTACAGTAAAGAATCCACGTCTGTGGTTATGATTAAACCTTCTTTCTTCCAGACGTAGAGGAAGCCCCCTTGTCCGCGTCTTAGGCCTAAGAGTAAAAAGATCATTAAAAAGGTCTCTGTAGTGTCCCTTCATAGATTTATACATTATTATAAGATCACCCCTAAGCCTTCGTTTTTCCAAGCTAAATAACCCCAAGTTTAATAACCTGTCTTGGTATTGCAGACCCCTCAGTCCTCTAATAACCTTGGTCGCTCTTCTCTGGACCCCCTCTAGTTCAGCTATGTCTTTCTTATACACCGGAGACCAGAATTGTACACAGTATTCTAAGTGTGGTTGCACTAGTGACTTGTATAGAGGTAAAATTATGTTCTCCTCATTAGCATCTATGTCTCTTTTAATGCATCCAAAATATTAGAATCTGAGAGTCCACAGTAGTTGATACCTTTTAATGGCTAACTGAAAAGATGGTAAGCATAGCAAGCTCTGGGACACTATGGTCCCTTCATAAGGCTGATAATGACACAAGTTCTGAAGACACACACATATATACATAAGCAAAAAAAAAAAAAGCAGGGTTAGAGGAGATGTAGTAAATACGACAGGTGACGCAAAGCAGAGTCAGGCTAGGGAGGGGGAGAGAAGCTGGGGAAGTAAGATAAAGTCAAAATAGCAAGATCAGAGGAACCGATTGTATTATTGTTCTATGATTAGTGGCCTGTGAAGACCTGAAGATTAATCAGCAAGAGTGCATCTATTAATGCATCCATTAACTTAGCCCTGGCAGCAACTGCCTGACACTGGGCACTAAATGTGAGTTTGTTGTCCAACCATACACCCAGGTCTTTTTGAGTAATAGTTTTGCCCAGTGTTTTACACTTAAGCACATAATTATACATTTTATTTCCTCTGCCAAAATGCATGACCTTACATTTATCTCCTTTAAAGCTCATTTGCCATTTATCAGCCCAAGCTTCTAGTTTACATAAATCCTCCTGTAATATAAAATTGTCCTCCTCTGTATTGACTACCCTGCAGAGTTTAGTGTCATCTGCAAATATTGAGATTCTACTCTGTATGCCCCCTACAAGGTCATTAATAAATATATTAAATAGAAGCGGGCCCAACACTGACCCCTGTGGTACCCCACTGTTAACTGTGACCCATTCTGAGTGTGTTCCATTAATAACCACCCTTTGTTTCCTATCACTAAACCATATCCTATGAGAATGGAAGAATTGTGCATCTAAACTTAATACATCCAATACTTCTCTCTCACAACATTATCTGTGAAGGAAGATTCTAGAGAACCCTATATACATTGGTAGTGTATCCATTATTGCTAAAATCTTTAGTCTAACTTATGGCCTTCAGGACAAATTCACATGTCTGTGAAAAATGGTCCATGTACTGACTGTGATGCACAGACCTGAAATCAATGGCCTCATATATGCCCCTTGAGTCTCTCAAGCCAGGAGACTCATGTTCATCTCATTGGCTACATGGATTGTGTTTCATGGACATCTGAATTCATCCAAAGGTTAATGAAGGCTCCTAAACAGTATGATTCCCATGGCTTTTATCCACATTTGCACATTTGTGGAGACAGTTATTTAATTTCTATTAACCACCATATACAGTCTACTCCAAACATGTTACAATAAATAATAACCCATGGCCCAGCTATAGTCACCATAATACACTGTAAGTGCTATTTATGTACATTACTGTTATGTGATTGTATTACATGCCATTATTATAACGTTACTCACCTTTGCAACATCCAGAGGAGGACTGTTAAACTTGTTACACCCAGATTCTCCTTTTAGCTTCATTGGTGTTGACCTCCGCTGTTACTTTAGTTTTCAATTGGCTCACAGGAGTTCTGCACTCTCTCATAGACATTTTGAGCAATACAGACACTTTCATATTGGCTTTCTTTTATTGGTTCACACATTACTATATGGTGTGAATCTATATATATACTGTATAAAACTAGAAAAAAATGCTCTGCAGCACTCAGCTACTACCAATGATGCACACATACAAACAAGCGGTATATATTTGAGAAAAAAATGTAAAACCTTATGTTTTTTTCCAAAAACTCAAAAATCTTATTTTTTTATTTTCATGGGGTTCTTGGTACACACATTGGCCAATGTCCCCCGCGACAAGGCGATCCCAGGTCTGATGAGTCCTAACGATGACATCCCTGCCCTCCTTTTCCTCCCTATCCCACTCTTAAGTGGGCGGACACCATCTCAACCTGTGGGTGATGAGGGTGCAAGTTGCAGACATGGAGCCAGTTACTCCATTCGTTATACACAAAAAAGAAAAAAAACTGCACAGCACTCACAGATATAATGTGAACTGGTGCCAGCAGGGATTCTGGGTCAAATAACTAGAAAAAATTCTCCGCAGCACTCAGTTACTACCAATGATGCACACATACTAACAAGCGATATATATTTGAGAAAAAAATTTAAAAACTTACATTTTTTTAAAAAAACTCAAAAATCTTATTTTTTTATTTTCATGGGGTTCTACAGTGCAGTGCAAATTAATTTGGACAAAGCAAGTTTTTCTTGTATTAATTTTACTATTTCTGATAAGTGTTTATCAGTTCTTGGTGTCGTTTTCCTTTTTCTTCCACATTTCCCTTTTTACTTTTGGAGAAAATGATCCAGTTTCATTGTGTGGGTGAATTATTCTTGACATGGTAGATTTTCCAATAACAACAGTGGAAGCGATTTCTCTTACAGTCAGACTTGTATGTTCATTAAGAGTAATAATTCTAGACCTCTTCCGTCGAGTAACATCCATTTTTACAGGCACGAATCATAGAGAAAAAGTACACTAAACCACTCCACACAGAAACAAGCTCACAACTGAAGCAGATGGGGCAGCTAGCTGTTATTTTCTGACTGAAACCAGTCAAACCACATTTTGTTACTCAAGGTTGTACACTCACACCTGTTAAAAGCGGTTAAAACTGGTAACCCCAACTTACCATTTTACTTAAAAAAATGCTTTGTCACGATTAATTTGCACAGCACTGTCGTTATTATAATAAGTATCTTGTCTTTTAATGTTCTTGACATTTTAAAGTAGCAGTTTCTTTAAGCTTTATTGCAAGCATTAATGCAGTCCCTCTATTTGAAGTGGGAGAAACAGTTTCAAATAATTTAATAATAGAAAAATATAAAGATAATTGACTACTTCACAAGAGACTCCTTATGGGATGATTAACTAATAATTAAACCTTATTGATATTATATATTTTTTATACAATGATAACAAGGAAGTTACAATGTGATTATATGTGGATGGACCCTAGTGATGACTGAGTGTATTCGTTACTATTCACTATTCGCAAGAATAGTACAGTATTCGTGTTACTCGTTATTCTGCGAGTATTGTGCACTCCCCTTGCTATATTTGGATGTCACGCCCTGCAGTTTTGGCACCTCCTTTGCAGCCACTAAACATGCTGGGCTTCTTAACCAATCAATTAATGCTGTTTTTGGGATGACAGCCTGCCTTTTGCTGTCAACATTACTCTATTTAGAAAAGGGGGTTATTGCCCAACGCAAAATAGTAGTCCAAACATTTACTACTACCTGCAAAAAGCATGCACCAGACAATTATCCTTGCTGTTTTGTGGTCACAGCGTGCCTTCTGCTGTCCATGTTACTCCACTTAAAAAAGTAGTTATTGCCCAATGCAAATCAGTAGTCCAAGCATTTACTACTGCCTGCTACAAAGCACGCACCATCCCATTTTCCCCATTGTGTTTGGGGTCAGGGCCTGCCTTCTACTGTCCACATTACCACACTTAAAAAGGCAGTTAGTGCCCTCCGCAAAGCAGTAGTCCAAACATTTCCTACTGCCTGCTACAAGGCACTCATCAGGTTATTTTCCGTATTGTATTTGCGGTCAAAGCCTGGTTTCTCCTATACACATTAGTCCACTTTAGAAGGTGTTTAGTGCCCTCTGCAAAGCAGTAGTCCAAACATTTTGTACTTCCTGCTACTAAGCATGCACCAGCCCATTTTCCCATTTTTCTCGTTGTTTTGGGGAGCATAACCTGCTTTCTGCTGTCCACAGCACCACATTTCAAAAGGTGTTTAGTGCCATCCGCTAAGCAGTAGTCCAAACATTTCCTACTGTTTGCTATAAAGTATAAAGCATGCATCAGGCTATTTTCCACATTGTTTTGGTGGTCACAGCCTGCCTTCTGCTGTCCACATTACTACACTTAAAAAGACGTTTAGTGCCCTCCACAAAGCAGTAGACCAAACATTTCCTATTGCCTGCTACAAAGCCCGCACCAGGCTAATTTCTCCATTGTTTTGGGAGTCAGAGCCTGGCTTCTGTTGTCCACATTAGTCCACTTAAAAAGGCATTTAGTACCCTCCGCAAAGTAGTAGTTTAAACATTTTCTACTGCCTGCTACATAGCCTGCACCAGGCTAATTTCCCCATTGTTTTGGGAGTCAGAGCCTGGCTTCTGCTGTCCACATTAGTCCACTTAAAAAGACATTTAGTGCCCTGCGCAAAGTAGTAGTTCAAACATTTTCTACTTAGGCTGGGGTCACAGTACCATTTTTCACATGCATTTTTGGAGACCTGCGTTTTCAAAAACGCATGTAAAAAACGCACCCATAGGCCCCCATGTTAAAAAACGCATGCCCTAATAGCCAAAAAGCATGTGTGACTGTCCCATGCGTTTTTGGAGCATATCCAAAAACGCATGCGTTTCTGTAGAAAACGCATGCGTTTTTGCAGAAAACGCATGCGTTTTTATAACATGGGTTCCTATGGAAAACGCATGCAAAAACGCATGTACAGTTAGTACCTTTTAGTGCCATTCAAAAACGCATGCGTTTCCCATAGGAGCCCATGTTAACAAAAACGCATGCGTTTCCGGAAACGCATGCGTTTTTGTTAATATGGGCTCCTATGGGAAACGCATGCGTTTTTGAATGGCACTAAAAGGTACTAACTGTACATGCGTTTTTGCATGCGTTTTCCATAGGAACCCATGTTATAAAAACGCATGCGTTTTCTACAAAAACGCATGCGTTTTTCAAAACGCTCAAAAAAATACTACAAGCACTATTTTTAGGTGCAGATTCAAAAACGCACCCAAAAACGCAGGGAGCCATCACACACCTTACAAAACTCATGCTGACATGAAAAAAAGCATGAGTTTTGTTAAATCACTTAAAAAAACGCATGGCAACTGTGACCACAGCCTTACTGCTACAAAGCATGCACCAGGCTAATTTCCCTGTTGTTTTGGGATCAGAGCCTGCCTTATGCTGTCCACACTACTACACTTAGGCTGTGTTCACAGTTGCCATGCGTTTTTTTAAGTGATTTAACAAAACTCATGCTTTTTTTCATGTCAGCATGAGTTTTGTAAGGTGTGTGATGGCTCCCTGCGTTTTTGGGTGCGTTTTTGAATCTGCACCTAAAAATAGTGCTTGTAGTATTTTTTTGAGCGTTTTTATAACATGGGTTCCTATGGGAAACGCATGCGTTTTTGAATGGCACTAAAAGGTACTAACTGTACATGCGTTTTTGCATGCGTTTTCCATAGGAACCCATGTTATAAAAACGCATGCGTTTTCTACAAAAACGCATGCGTTTTCTACAAAAACGCATGCGTTTTTGTATATGCTCCAAAAACGCATGGGACAGTCACACATGCTTTTTGGCTATTAGGGCATGCGTTTTTTAACATGGGGGCCTATGGGTGCGTTTTTTACATGCGTTTTTGAAAACGCAGGTCTCCAAAATGCATGTGAAAAATGGTACTGTGACCCCAGCCTTAAAAAGGTGTTCAGTGCCCCCCACAAAGCAGTAGTCTATACATTTCCTACTGCATGCTACATAGCATGCATCAGGCTATTTTCAATGCTGTTTTCATAGTCACAGCCTAGCTTCTGCTGTCCACATTAGTCCACAAAAAGGCAATTTGTGCCTTCCGCAAGAGCAGTGGTCCAAACATTTCCTACAGCCTGCTACAAAGCACACACCAGCCCATTTTCTCAGTTGTTTTTGGCAGCAGAACCTGTCTTTTGATGTCCACAGTACCACACTTAAAAAGGCGTATAGTGTACTCCGCAAAGCAGTAGTCCGAACATTTCCTACTGCCTGCTACAAAGCATGCATCAGGCTATTTTCCACACTGTTTTGGTGGTCACAGCCAGCCTTCTGCTGTCCACATTACTATACTTAAAATTATGTTTAGTACCCTCCATAAAGCAGTACTCAAAACATTTCCTACTGCCTGCTACAAAGCATGCATCAGGATATTTTCCATGCTGTTTTTGTGCTGACATTTAGGCTGGGGTCACAGTTGACATGCGTTTTTTTAGTGCCTTTTAAAAACGCATGCTTTTTTACATGCGTTTTTCATGTCATCATGAGTTTTGTAAGGTGTGTGATGGCTCCCTGCGTTTTTGGCTGCGTTTTGGAATCTGCACCCAAAAATAGTGCATGCGTTGTCCATAGGGGCCCATGTTATAAAAACACATGCAAAAACGCATGTACAATTAGTACCTTTTAGTGCCATTTAAAAACGCATGCGTTTCCCATAGGAGCCCATGTTAAAAAAACGCATGCGTTTTTTTAACATGGGCTCCTATGGGAAACGAATGGGTTTTTGAATGGCACTAATTGTAAATGTGTTTTTGCATGCGTTTCCCATGAGGCCCCATATTAAAAAATGCATGCGTTTTTGGAAATGCACCAAAAACGCATGGGACTGTCACACATGCTTTTTGGCTATTAGGGCATGCGTTTTTTAACATGGGGGCCTATGGGTGCGTTTTTTACATGCGTTTTTGAAAACGCAGGTCTCCAAAAACGCTAGTAAAAAATGCTACTGTGACCCCAGCCTTTGGCTGCGGTCACAGTTGCCATGCGTTTTTTTTAGTGATTTAACAAAACTCATGCGTTTTTTCATGTCAGCATGAGTTTTTTAAGGTGTGTGATGGCTCCCTGCGTTTTGGCTGCGTTTTTGAATCTGCACCTAAAAATAGTGCTTGTAGTATTTTTTTGTGCGTTTTGAAAAACGCATGCGTTTTTGTAGAAAACGCATGCGTTTTAATAACATGGGCCTCTATGGAAAACGCATGCAAAAACGCATGGTACATTAGTAACTTTTAGTGCCATTCAAAAATGCATGCGTTTCTCATAGGAGCCCATGTTAAAAAAACGCATGCGTTTTCTGAAACGCATGCGTTTTTTTAACATGGGCTCCTATGGGAAACGCATGCGTTTTTGAATGGCACTAATTGTACATGCGTTTTTGCATGCGTTTCCCATAAGGCCCCATATTAAAAAACGCATGCGTTTTTGGAAAAGCTCCAAAAACGCATGGGACTGTCACACATGCTTTTTGGCTATTAGGGCATGCGTTTTTTAACATGGGGGCCTATGGGTGCGTTTTTTACATGCGTTTTTGAAAACGCAGGTCTCCAAAAACGCATGTGAAAAATGCTACTGTGACCCCAGCCTTAGATAGGATTGTGCCACCAAAAGCTCACAAATTAATGCAGTCCTTGTACAATATTAAGCAGTACTACTACTATGTAATGGTGTTTGCCAAAAAGCACACACTATTCAATCTTCCCCCTATCAGTTTTGGGGGTCACATTTTGCTTGACAGCAGAAGTATATATGATATACGTCCACTGCTCAATGCTAAATGTTTGATGTGCATGTGCAACTGCAGGTTGTGTGCAGGTGGCATCAGGGCCTGCTTCCTGTACAACATATTGGGAAGGAGGTAAGGCTGGGGTCACACATAGAAGTCCGTTTTTGGAAGTGATTTTCATCACCAATCCGTTTTTTATAGGGTGCTTTTTGAGCCTCCTGCATCCCTGAACGTTTTTGGACTTAGTCATTTTTTCATTAAAAACGCATGTGTGTTAACGCATGCGTTAACGCAAGTGCCTATATGTGCCATGCGTTAACGCATGCGTTTCCCATAGGGCCCCATGTTAAAAAAACGCATGCGGTTTTTAACTGATGCCAAAAACGTTGCTAGCAACGTTTTTGGCTCAAAAACGGACAGAGCAATGTTTTGAGGTCCAGAAAAAAACGGACAGGGTGTTTATTACATCCAATCCGTTTTTCTATCAGTTTTTGGACTTAGAAAAAAAAATGACAAAAATGAAGCCAAAAACGGACCAAGGGCTTATGTGTCACCCTAGCCTAACACAGGGGAAGTGCCAGTGGTTTCGCACTCATCCACAGTTTTATTTCTTTACTTTGTAACAACCGAGTGGGGTACTGCGTATGTCAGCAGTATTTTCAGAATGCTAGCAGAGGTATTTTAATAATAATAATAATAATAATCTTTATTTATAAAGCGCCAATATATTCCGCAGAGCTTTACAAATCAGATTCATATACAGACAGTCATAAGAAACAGTTTTGGAAGACACAATAATTAAAAAGCAAAAAATAATGACGATCTTGCTTGCAAGAGCTTACAATCTACAATAAGGTGGGGGTGACACAAAGTACAGGGGCTTACTTACAATCATGGTCCAGCCGTTTTGAGGAAGTGTGGTATAGATGAGAGCGGAATAAGTGGCCACCAGCCAATCTGTGTAGAGCTTTTGGGTCTGATGGAGTTAAACAGTTATGTTCCAGGAAGTAGTGGAAAACCTACAGTATGTTAGGGAGCATGATAGGCCGCCCTAAAAAGATGTGGTCTTAGGCTGGGGTCACAGTTGACATGAGTTTTTTTTAGTGATTTAACAAAACTCGTTTTGCGTTTTTTCATGTCAGCATGAGTTTTTTAAGGTGTGTGATGGCTCCCTACGTTTTTGGCTGCGTTTTTAAATCTTCACCAAAAAAAAGTGCATGTACTATTTTTTGGTGCGTTTTGAAAAACGCATGCGTTTTTGAAGAAAACGCATGCGTTTTTATAACATGGGCCCCTATGGAAAACGCATGCAAAAACGCATGTACAATTAGTACCTTTTAGTGGCATTCAAAAACGCATGCGTTTTTTAACATGGGCTCCTATGGAAAACGCATGCGTTTGTGAATGGCACTAATTGTACATGCGTTTTTGCATGCGTTTCCCATAAGGCCTCATATTAAAAAACGCATGCGTTTTTGGAAATGCACCAAAAACGCATTGTACAGTCACAAATGCGTTTTTGCTATTAGGGCATGCGTTTTTTAACATGGGGACTTATGGGTTCGTTTTTTACATGCGTTTTTGAAAACGCAGGTCTCCAAAAACGCTTGTGAAAAATGCAACTGTGACCCCAGCCTTAGCGAGCACCTGAAGCTAAGTAACTTGTGTGTAGTCCTAATTTCTTGGGGTAGAGCATTACAGAGGACTGGTGCAGCTTGGGAAAAGTCTTGGAGCCGAGAATTGGAGGTTCAGATTAGTGCAGATGTTAAGGCCACGTTACACACACCAACTTATCTGTCCAACTTCTGACCAACTTACTGGTTGCCGTGAAATCATGGACACATTGCTCCATTTTGTGACTATGTACAATGGAACAATGTGTCCATGATTTCACTGCAACCAGCAAGTTGGTCAGAAGTTGGACAGATACGTTGGTGTGTGTAAAGTGGCCTTGAGTCTAAAGTCACTCCCAGAGCGAAATGAACAGGTGGGGTGATAGACAGAGATGAGGGTAGAGCAGTAGGGAGGTGCTGCACTGCGAAGAGCTTAGTGGGTGAGAATAAGCAATTTGAATTTTATCCTATAATGTATGGGCAGCCAGTGCAAGGACAGGCACAGAGTGGAAGTATCCGAGTAATGTTTAGCCATAGGCTGGGGTTACACATAAGCCCTCAGTCCGTTTTTGGCTTCAGTTTTGGTAAATTTTTTTTCTAAGTCCAAAAACTGACAGAAAAACGCATTGGGTGTAATAAACACCCTGTGCGTTTTTCTCTGGAGCTCAAAACATTACCCTGTCCGTTTTTGAGCCAAAAACGCAGTAAACAGCGTTTTTGGCATCAGTTAAAAAACGCATGCGTTTTTATGCTTTTTTTTTAACATGGGGCCCTATGGGAAACGCATGCGTTAACGCATGGCACATATAGGCACTTGCGTTAACGCATGCGTTAACGCATATGCGTTTTTAATGAAAAAATGACTAAGTCCAAAAACGTACAGGAGTGCAGGAGACACAAAAAGCACCCTATAAAAAACGGATTGCTGATGAAAAGGACTTCCAAAAACGGATTTCTATGTGTAACCCCAGCCATATAGGTGACACTGCCTGCTGCATTAAGGATGGACTGGAGAGGGGAAAGCCTAGTGTGGGGGGAGGCCAATTAATACAGAGTTGCAATAATCAAGACGGGAATGAATCAGGGCCACTGTGATGGTTTTATTTTTTAGGAAGGGGCAAATTCTAGAGATGTTTTTCAGTTTCAGGCAAAAATAGCAGGTGAGAGCCTGTTTCTAGGAAGTAAATGAAGGATGAGAATCAAACGTAACACCCAGGCATCGAGCCTGCTGCCTAGCTGTTATTGTAGTGCCGCACACTGAGAGGGAGATGTCAGATTTAGGGAGGTTAGTGGAGGGCGGGATCATAAGAAGTTCAGTTTTGGAAAGGTTGAGTTTCAGGTATAGGGTGGACATGACATTGGAGACTGCGGTTAGACAGTCATTGGCGTTCTGTAATACAGTGGGTGTAAGGTCAGGGGATGAAGTGTATAGTTGTGTGTCATCAAAATAAAGGTGGTACTGGAAGCCAAATCTACTGATGGTCTGTCCAATAGGGGCTGTGTAGAGAGAGAAGAGAAGAGCCAAGTACCGAACCCTGAGGGACCCCAATAGTGAGAGGAAGGGCAGGACCTGTGCCCACGGTAGCCCCCTCATGCCTCTCCAATTTACGGCTAGATCCCGGAATCCAAGGTCTCCACCTCCCGGTCTCCTGGCTTCTGCTCGCAATGCTGCCCAATATATCTGTGAATGGCCCAAGATCCACACGCTGGGTCTGGGCGGATCTAAACGAGAAAGGTTATTAACCAATGTCCACTGACAACATCCCTATATCATAGCGTGCCCCTTCCTAAGAATTTGTGCGATAAGCTCGCTGTATGCTAATCCTGGTATACCGTATAATTCAAATAATACAGCTATCACACATTATGCCCACATATCTGTCTATATATATCTGGATATATAGGTACTAGCTGTGAGCCCGATGCAAATGCATCGGGTGTCTAGAATATGTTTATTGTTTTTTTTAAAGATTTTTAAATAATAATCGCATCATCAATAGCAATAATATTAGCAATAGCATTATTATTAGCAGTAATAGCAGTATTAATAGCATTATTAGCAGTATTATGAGCATTAATAACAGTATTAAGAGCATTAATAGCAGTATTAATAGCATTAAGAGCAGTATTAATAGGAGTAATAGCATTACGAATAGCATTAATAGCATTAGTATGTGCATTAATAGCATTAATAATAGCATTAATAGCATAAATGATAGCATTAATAGCATAAATAATAGCATTAATAGCATTAGTATTAGCATTAATAGCATTAATAATAGCATTAATAGCAATATTATTTGCATTAATAGCATTATTATTACCATTAATAGCATAATTATTAGCATTAACAACATTATTATTAGCATTATTAGCATTATTAATAGCAATAATAGTACTAATAATAGTATTGATATTAGTATTAATAGCATTATTACCATAAATAGCATTAATAATAGCGTTAATAGCCTTATTATGAGGAGTAATAGCATTATTAGCATTAATAAAATTATTAATAGCATTAATAGAATTAAAAATAGCATTAATAGCATTATTAATAGGATTAATAGCATGATTATTAGCCTTAATAGCATTAATAGCATTAATATTAGCATGAATAGCATTAATAGCATTATTAATAACATTAATAGCATTATTAATAGCATTAATAGCCTAAATAATAGAATTAATAGCATAAATAATCGCATTAATAGCATGAGTATAAGCATAAAGAGCATTAATAGCAATATTATTAGCATTAATAGAATTTTGAATAGCATAAATAGCATGATTATTAGCCTTAATAGCATTATTAATAGCGTTAATATGATTATTATTAGCATTATTAGCATTAATATTAGCATTAATAGCATAATTATTAGCATTAATAGCATTATTATTAGCAGTAATAGCATTATTATTAGCAGTAATAGCATTATTAATAGCATTAATAGCATTAATAATACAATTAATAGCATTAATATTAGCATTATTAGCATTAATAGTATTATTAATAGCATTAATAGCATTATTAATAGCATTAATAGCATTAATAATACAATTAATAGCATTAATAGCATTATTAATAGCATTAATAGCATTATTAGTATTATTAATAGCATTAATAGCATTATTAATAGCATTAATAGCATTAATAGTATTATTAATAGCATTATTAGCATTATTAATAGCATTAATAGCATTAATAGCATTATTAATAGCATTAATAGCAATATTATTAGCATTAATAGCATTTTGAATAGCATAAATAGCATGATTATTAGCCTTAATAGCATTATTAATAGCGTTAATATGATTATTATTAGCATTATTAGCATTAATATTAGCATTAATAGCATAATTATTAGCATTAATAGCATTATTATTAGCAGTAATAGCATTATTATTAGCATTAAGAGCATTATTAATAGCATTAATAGCATTAATAATACAATTAATAGCATTAATATTAGCATTAATAGCATTAATAGTATTATTAATAGCATTAATAGCATTATTAATAGCATTAATAGCATTAATAATACAATTAATAGCATTAATAGCATTATTAAAAGCATTAATAGCATTATTAATAGCATTAATAGTATTATTAATAGCATTAATAGCATTAATAGCATTATTAATAGCATTAATAGCATTAATAGCATTATTAATAGCATTAATAGCAATATTATTAGCAATAATAGCATTTTGAATAGCATAAATAGCATGATTATTAGCCTTAATAGCATTATTAATAGCGTTAATATGATTATTATTAGCATTGTTAGCATTAATATTAGCATTAATAGCATAATTATTAGCATTAATAGCATTATTATTAGCAGTAATAGCATTATTATTAGCATTAATAGCATTATTAATAGCATTAATAGCATTAATAATACAATTAATAGCATTAATATTAGCATTAATAGCATTAATAGTATTATTAATAGCATTAATAGCATTAATAATACAATTAATAGCATTAATAGCATTATTAATAGCATTAATAGCATTAATAGCATTATTAATAGCATTAATAGCATTAATAGCATTATTAATAGCATTAATAGCATTATTAGCATTAATAGTATTATTAATAGCATTAATAGCATTATTAATAGCATTAATAGCAATATTATTAGCATTAATAGCATTTTGAATAGCATAAATAGCATGATTATTAGCCTTAATAGCATTATTAATAGCGTTAATATGATTATTATTAGCATTATTAACATTAATATTAGCATTAATAGCATAATTCTTAGCATTAATAGAATAATTATTAGCATTAATAGCATTATTATTAGCAGTAATTGTTATGTTTAAATTTTTTTTTTTTCTTTTCTTTTTTTTTTAATTTGTTATTTTTAAAAAATTTTTAAGATTTTCGCGGCCGCACTTGCCGCAAGTGCAAAACCGCACTTGCCGCACCTGCCGCAAGTCCCCCTATACTTTCTATGGAGATTACCGCAACCGTGCCGCAAGTGTAACCGCATCTGCCGCGTATGCGGCAAACGCGGTAGATGCGGTTACACTTGCTGCGCGGTTGCGGTAATCCCCATAGAAAGTATAGGGGGACTTGCGGCAGGTGCGGCGCGAAAAAAACGCGGCTGACTGCGGTTTTTTTCGTGACCGCACTTGCCGCAGTGCAAAACCGACTTGCCGCACCTGCCGCAAGTCCCCTATATTTCTATGGGGATTACGCAACCGCGCCGCAAGTGTAACCGCATCTGCGCGTTCACCGCATAACGTACACTTGCGGCGCGGTTGCGGTAATCCCCATAGAAAGTATAGGGGGACTTGCGGCAGGTGCGGCGGCTGAGGTAGCGACTCGCAATGGCCTCGCGGCCATTGCTCGCGCTACACAGCGACTCGCAATGGATCCCCATAGAAAGTATAGGGGGACTTGCGGCAGGTGCGGCGGCTGAGGTAGCGACTCGCAATGGCCTCGCGGCCATTGCTCGCGCTACCTCAGCGGTAAATCGCTAAATTTGTGGCCGAGCCTCTGGTTCTATTTTCGGACAGCGACTCGCAATGGCCGCTTCGCGGCCATTGCTCGCGCGTGGTGACGTCACATAGTGACAAAGCCACGGCGTTTTCGGGGTCCGACACGATTTTGCTTACGGCAATTATAGAGTAGATATAATTTTTTTTTTTAATTTATAAATCTACGGCCAGATTGTAGAACGCCTTGCTGGGGTCCGGTAGGCTGAAAGCCTGTTGTAACTTATTGGGAACCGGGTTCCACCATGAAAGGAGAAGCGTTCTTTCCTGGGTAAACAGGGGAAGGGGTAGGGTTGGGTTGTGTTGCTGCGTTTAAATTAAATCTGGCCTGATGTAACGGAAAAAGGCATCCGACTTCCAGCGCCCCACCCTTTTTATTTCTTGATTTGGGAGGCCGGCCCTGGCGGCCTCAGTCGCTGCGCCTATGTGAAAGGAGTGAGTGCCATACTCTTTATGCTGAAGCCCTAAACCTGCGAGGGAGGCTTTTAGCTTGGATGTGAATTGCCCGATAGTGAGCGGGGAACCATCTGCGTGCTGGAAAAGAAACTTTGGGGGGTTCGGTAGTCCCAGTATCGGCGCAGGACCTTGATGGGGCATAACGGTCCGGGGGATGGGAATATGGGAAACCAGATACCCCGACCCAGCTTGTCTGTTTTGGATCGCCTGATTCGCACTCTGACCCCGCCGTTGCACACGATGACGTTGTCGCGCAGCAAGCCGCCGGGGCGCTCTGCCGATCTGGTGACAAGCTCGCTTACCTGAAGAGCGCCGAAAAACGGCAAGTGCGAAAGCGGCCGCAAAAAGCAAAACCTCGTGCGCCATGGGGCAGCTGTTTGATAGACTGTCTTTCATGCTGGACAGCAGAGAGAAATATATGGGCCTTCTGCTTTCAAAGCTTGCTCGCTTCCTCTTCCAACCTTTAATGGCTTGCGTGAAAAGGAATCTCTTGGTGACGTCAGGCCAACCCCATAACCGAAAGTAAAAGGCCAATCCCGCCAGACGCTGCTGCGCGACGTTGCCGGGCACGCTGCTGGCGTGCAGCATTGCTAAATACTGGGCAATTGTTTGGCATAGAAAGACATGCGTTACCTGCTGCGGCAGCGCTGGCACTAGTTCGGACCATTCTTTCCAAGCCTTACCATAGGAGCACCAGGCTAGTGATGCTTGTACAAGAAGCATCAGTCGTTCTCCAAGAGCTTCCACATTAGCTTCGGGCACTCCGTGCCCCCTCTGTCTGCTTTCGGGTGCAATGCTCGAAATTTCTGAAAATCAAAACGTGACAATGCGTCAGCAATTCTGTTATCCACCCCGGGGACATGTCATGCCCTAAACCAAATGTTGTGCTCGAGGCACCTGAGTACTAGGTAGCAAAGAAGTTTGATGACCGGCGGTGATGACGATGCCAAGCGGTTGATGGCATGGGGAAAAGTTCCAGCAAGGTGAGGTTCTTCGTCCAGCCCGCCGGACCCCAAGTGTCCGGAAAGCTGCCGGAGCACCAGGATGTACTCAGGAAGACCCCGAAGCCACAACCCCCGGCTGCATCTGAGAAAAGCGAGATATCTGAGCTGGATACCTCGGGCTCTTGAAAACAAGTGTGACCGTTGTAGCCTGCTAAGAAGGATTTCCACACTCTTAGGATACCTTTACACGCGGCTACATTTCTAGGGTTACTACAGGTAACTTACTGGTTGCAGTGAAATCATGGAGAGATTATTCCATTTGTACACAGCAACAAGATAGAACCTTGTCTCCATGATTTCACTGCAACCAGTAAGTTACCTGTAGCCACCCTAGAAATGTAGCCGCGTGTAAAGGTACCCTTAGGTCATCTATCAGGGTCCTGGTGATACGTATCCTGTGGTGTGAAGCATTTATGCCCCTTGTGGCTAGGCATAATCTGCGGGAGAATGCCCTCCCCATGGGCATGACCTTACAAGCGAAGGCAAGTGACCCCAGTAGGGACTGATCTGAGCGAGTGTCACCTTTTGCACCGTTAGGAAGCCATCAATTAGTGATGATACCTTCAGGATCTTATCAGCTGGAAGGCGAAATACCATGGCAACCGTGTCGATCTCGATGCCCAAAAGCGAGAGCGTTGTTGTGGGTCCTACAGTTTTAGCTGCTGATAATGGGACCCCGAACTTGGCCGCTATTGTTTGGAAGGCGTGCAGCACGTTGGCGCAAGCATCGGACTCCGGGGGGCCCACGAACAAAAACTCGCCAAGATAGTGTGTTACAGATTTGAGCAAAGACACGTCCTTGACAACCCATTCAAGGAAAGAGCTGAACAGCTCGAAAAGCGAGCAAGATATGGCGCAACCCATGGGGAGGCACATGTCGTAGAAGAAGTGGTCTTGTAGCATGCACCCTAACAGGTGGTGACACTCGGGGTGAACCGGCAGGAGGCGAAAGGCCGCTTCAATATCCGATTTGGCCAAGAGAGCCCCCTGCCCTGCTTCCCTGACCATTAGAACCGCCTTGTCGAAGGACACATACGAGACAGCAGAATATTCCGTCGGGATGTCGTCGTTGACCGACTTTCCGTGGGGGAAGGATAGGTGGTGGATAAGGCGGAATCGCCCTCCTCCTTCTTGGGGACTACCCCGAGTGGAGAAATCCTTAAATTGGGGAAGGGAATGGTTTTAAATGGGCCAGCCATGCGGCCTAGCGCTATCTCCTTCTGCACTTTGCTGTGCAGTACCTCGGGGTTTTCCCTGGCAGATTTGAGGTTGTGTGTGAATTTTGGGAAAGGGGAAGGTATGAAAGGAATGACAAAGCCTGGGTGAAGCCGTTGGCAAGGGTGGCAGCCGCTGCTTTATTGGGGTAACGCTCTAACCAGGGGGCCATCTCTGCTACGATCACTGGAGTCCTTGGAAGAGGAGGATGGCTTTGGGAGTGATCGGTTGGCTGTCTTGTCACATCTGGAGGATGTGTGGCTGCCCCCGCATGCTGAACATTCATGCCTATATTTGCATAGGCCCTGGAATTTACAATGGCCTTCGTTGAAAAGCCAGCAGCAGCCCTGCTTTCTGGGCTGGCTGTAGTGCTGCCCTTGCCTGGGAACCGGATTCCCTGGAAAGACTGAGCAGTCCTTTGAGAGAGCATGAGGGTGAGCCATGAATCTGTGGCCTTGATGCCCCAACCCAGGTGGGGCTGCGCGGCTAACTGACACCTGAAATCTTCATTGTATTTCCACCAGGCCCAGCCCCCGTGGGTCTTATACGAATTGAAGATGGTGTCGCAGTAGGTAAATAACTCCGTACACATTTCTGGTGCTTTTGACCCATGACCAACCATAAGATGTGGAAGGCCTGAAGCCAGTTATGGAAGGTTTTCGCCACTTTGGGCCTTCTATCGGGCATGCGCTCGGGCGAGCGCCTTTCTTTGTCAATGGTGGCCAGCTCAGGTTTGAGCAGTGACGATATATCAATGTAATCGTTGGTCCATATCTTTAGGATCGTCTCCGGGGGAAGGTGAGACCCAGGGGGGGGACCCTGCAGTACTCCATGTGGGAGTGCGCGGTATGTGGTGTGCAAAGGGGGGCAGACGTTGCAGCAGAAATGGGACCCTCCCGGGACACAGAAATGGAACCCTCCCGGGACACGGCTAGCTGTGACCCCCCTGCCCAAGAGTTGGCAAAGCCGTACTCACCGTTTGATGTCGCTGGTCGGGTTGATGTCGTCAGCTGCTGGTTCCGAAGATCTCCGTTTGTAACATCGGTCGTTCGTCGAGCCGATGTGCGCCTACTTGGTCTCCTGCTTCGAGAGCGGCTTTTTCCTGTTGACGAGGTTGAAGAGCTTGATGAAGTTTCCCTCCTGCGTGATGATCTTCTGCTTCGCTTGGATGAGCGAGAGCGCCCGTGCCGTCTCTTTGAAGAGTGGTGCGTGCGTCGACGGCTCCTGCGTTCCCTGCTGCGGGAGGTTGAAGATGATGTGGACGTCCTGCTGACTCTGTGATCCACCCGGTGTGTTGGTAACCCCGTGGGCGGCTGCTGTGTGAGGACCCCGGCCGCAGTCCTTCGACTGGAGGGGCTCTCACCTCCTGGTCCCCAGGTGTGCCTCCTTGCAACACCTGTGAACACAGTGGGGTGAGGAGCTGCTGGGTGACACCACTGCTGTTGGGGAGCTGTGCAGCGTGGTCAAACTGCAGCAGCCCCAGACCGAGGAGTTGAAAGGGATCAGTGAGGGGGATCTGGGGTTCACCCTGCTGGCGTCCCCAGATGATCTTAGGAGCCAGAAAACTGGCCCTCTGCTATTAGAGCAAGCTCCTCCGCTGTGGATTCCTCAGCAGAGGAGAGGGAGCTACCTGACATGCCCATGTCCTGGTGTGCTGGATGGTGGTGTGTGTGACCGCTGGTAGTGCGCAGGCTCCTTCCCAGCCAGGCGTTCGCAGGTAAAACTTGAACGCCTGACCGGAAGTGACGCAGCCGCACGTGTGCTGCTTTGTACTGGCCGCCGCCTCGTGTGCATAGAGGCGGGGGCCACTGTGGACCGGTGACGCGGCGCCCTCCGGACCGTGAGACTGGCGGACGCGTGTAGTGCGCGTCGCCGGAAGTGACGCGGCGATGGCGCACTCACGTGACCCGCGGTCACGTGAGGCCCGCGTCATTGAGTGCGACGCGGGCGCCGAGATTGGGCCCGCCCCGTGGACAGCTGATGGCTGTGATGCGGGCGCCGCCGAGGCACGTGCCCTGCGGCCTCGTGACGCCCCTGGCTCGCTGACGGCGTGCCGCGCGAGCGGGGGAGGAGGGGGCTCCGATGCAGCGAGGCACTGGAGGCGGAGGAGCCGACTTCGTAGCGACCCGGCGACGCTGCCTGACAATGGGACCCCTGGGCTGCTGGTGCCCAGTGCCTACAGCGGTAAGAGCACCACCGCGCTGGAGAATTGAGGGGGTGCTAATGGATGTGGGCCCTGCTGCTTTGGCGGGGGCTGAAGGAATCGGCCCCCTTGATGGTGCTGGGCGGGATGACCTGGTACTTGGCCTGGGGGGGGTGAGAACACAGTGCCGAGCCCTGACTTGAGCTCTGGGGCAGTGAGGGCCCTACGTGACCTGCTGGGGGCGGGAAGGGGCTGTTTAATGGTGGTGTTCCTCCTGGCTCTGGGGCTCACAGAGGGACTCAACCGTTGCGGTGGACGGGAGGGTCTGCGAGACCTGCGCCCGCCTGAAGTAAGTTCTGCAAGAAGGGAGCCGCCGGTCACCAGGGCGGCCAGCCACTCGGCGCCCCTCCGCCCGAACTTCTGTCTTACCGCTGCTTTTAGGGCGTCCATCGTCTGGTCAGCAATGGTGATCGTCGATGATGTCCACCCTGAGAGCAAAGTGGTAAGAGGCAGGATGTGCCCTGGGGGTTGCAATATGTAGCCCGGAGGCGGGCTGTAGGCACTAAGGAATGTGGCTCAGAGGGGAAGGGGCGAGAGAGGAGAGAGGACGGGGGGGAAAGGGGGTGGGGAGAAGCTAGGAACATTCCACGGCGAGGAGTAGCGATGCATAACCTGAGCTGGGCTTGCCAGTCAGAGGCATCGGCATCAGCCGAGGTGCCTTACATAAGATTGTAGTCTGACCTGATGGCAACTGTGTCTCTTCATCATCGTCCTAAACATCTGGAGACAGTAAATCAGGTCGCTCAAAATGACTTACTTCAGGCCGTGGGCCCTCAAATACTTTTTCATCAATGCTCCCAAACCTCCAAAATGTATAGAAGGCCCTCCCAAATTAATATTTTTAACACATTTGGATTAGTTTAATTTGGGTTTCTCAGTGTATATTAAAACACTACAAAACCCAAAAGGGGCTGTCACAGATGTCGCACAGGGGAGGATTCTTCCTCCCTGTGTGACATCACATCCTGCAGCGCAGTGCATTATCTGAACGCGATGCGTAATTCCAGCGGGAATTAAAGGGCTCCTATGGGAGAAAGCGCAGGTGCGTGAAGAATTGACATGATCATTCTTTTTACGCCTGTGTTTTCTCCCATAAAAGTGCTGCATATATTTACGCAGTGTCTGAAAGCCAAAAGTAAATTTACATTCACTTTGCTGGCAGATGCAGACACACATGCGCTTTTTTGAAAAGCGTGCGCAAAAAAGCGTGCAAACAAGTGCATAGTGTGAACCCCCTTTACACTGCGTTTTTGGGGATCCATGTCTATCCGTTTTGGAATGGATAGCCAGGGATCCATTTTGGCTTCCCATCTATCCCAATGGGCACGGATTGGATCAAAGTGGCCATCCGTGTGTGTCAGTTTTGTCACGGATCTGTTTGCGTACGCTCTTTTTATGTACCCAGAATCGGAGACTGCACCGATTTTGGGCTGCCTTGAAAAAAGCAGACATAAACAGACAGAAACGAATCCATTGCGGTTCGCTTCAAATAACATGGGGGTGTATGGATAAGGACAGAGAAAAAAACGGATCCGTAAAACAGGTCCGTTTTGCTGTACTTAGCATCTTCAGAAGCAAGGTACAGCTCCTCCCACCTCTATCTCTGCTAACTGATGACGTATTCGTTAAAATCCGTGCCTGTCCGTGTGGTCCTTAAAATTCAAGGATCCACACAGATGTACAAAAACCGCAGTGTGAAGGGGGCCTTACATAGAGGGTCACAGCAAAACAAAAAAGACTGTATACCACTTTTTTCCAGTGTCTATCTAGGTCAGGCCTGCACAACATATGGCCCACTGGCCACATGTGGCCTGCCAAAGGATGTTGTGCAGCCAGCAAAAAACTAGGAAACTGGGAAACTCTGCTTCCCACCTCCCTTGCGAATGCATGCCAACACTTCAGTGCTTCGACTGGAGCAGAGAAGTGGAGCGTCCATTCACCCCCACTCGGTGGCGTAACTAGAATAGGTTCAGGGGTTGCAATTGCACCCTGGCCCTGGAACCTAGGGGCGCCAAAAGTAACTTTAGTCCATATAATAAGACCAGTTCTATTAAAGATTTGCAATTATTGGGGGCCCTCTTGGAGCTTTTGCATCGGGCCCCATGAGCTTTAGGTTACATCAGTGTCCCTGCTCCAATATGGAGCAGTGTGATAAGATCATTATGCCATTCTGTGACCTCATTACATTGCTGTTGCCAGGCGTGCAGTGTAGAGAAGGCAAAAACATCACCAGAAACAGTAAATATTCCAGGAGTCATCGAAGATTAAACATCATATTGTAAGAGGAAGAGGAGGAGGGTTGCTGATACTATAAGGCCACATTATGGGCAAAGGATAGGATTGCAAAGGAGGAACAGTATGCAGAGGGGCAGGCTGTGTGTGGGTAGGGTATAATAGGAGAGGAGCTGTGTGTGTGTGTGTGAGGGCGGAGAGTATGTAGAGTACCTGTCAAGGTGGAATATTATGAAGAGGAGCTGCATGTGAGGAATTACAGAGAGAAGCTGTGTTGGGGGAATATATTGAAGAGGAGATGTGTGAGGACAGTATGGAAAAGAGATGTATGTGAGGACATTATGGATAGTACCTGTGTAGCAGGCTATAACACAGAGGAGCTATGTGGGGGTGATAATATGGAGAGGAACTGTGTCAGGTTATATTGTGGAGAGGAGCTGTGTGGTGGGACATTGTGGAGAGGAGATGTGCATGCATAATATTACAAAGAGGATTTGTGTGGGGGGTGTTAATATGGAGAGGAGATTTTGGGGGCCAATATTACAGAGAAGAGCTGTGTGGAGGTAATATTATGGAGAGGAGCTGCGTGGGGGAATTATTACAGAGAGGAATTGTGTGGGGGAATCATTATGGAGAGGGGCATTGTGGGGAAATATTTTGTGCAGGAAGCATAGTAAGGGTTAATCATTTATTGACAGGCACAGTATGAGAGAGATTTTTATTTATTATGGCCACTTTACACGCGGCAACAAGAAGATAGAAAACGGCAAGTGTCGGAGACAATTGTACCTTTTACCTTCAAAACACCTTGCAGATACCTGACTTACACGCAGCTACTTCAAGGTGTTTTGAAGGTAAAAGGTACAATTGTCTCCGACACCTGCCGTTTTCTATCTTCCTGTTGCCGCGTGTAAAGTGGCAATTAAGGGTGCACATGCGCGGGTTGCATGCACGTGTCATAAAGTGTCATTGTCGCTAAGTGTATCGCAGTTACTTCAATGGCAGCTGACTAACATTCATCTCCACTTCTCTTCATACAGATACATATACCTCTGCTTGCTGTAATGAGCTCCACTGAAAACTCGTCCTGATTCTAACACTTATGGTACATATCTCTGCATTTGTTGTAAACTATCCTATCTATATGTCATCTGTTTGCACTATATTCAATAATCACAGACCTATAAATTTAGAGTAATCATTAGGGGTGCACGTGTACGGGGTGCATGCATGCTGTCATCTTACATGAAGTGTAATTGTCACTAAGTGTCTCTCAGTTACTTTAATGGCAGTTAGTATAGGCAGGAGTAAAGTAATTCACACTCTTTCACTCTCTTTTTTAGATATGTGCTTTATTTGAATGTCTGTTTTCCTATATGCTTTTGTCATGCACTTTCACTACCCCATCACCACTCATCCACATCAGCTCCTCTCTACTTCCCTCCCCCATGTACAAGTCGCATGTTCTCTTTACCTTGCTGAAGAATCTCAGTTCATCATGTCCCAGAGTATTGCATTAAAAGCCATGTCACAAATCCAAAAATTACTTGCTTTTTCTCTTTTTACTGCTGTTCTGTCAGGTGATATCTCTCCACATCCTCCTCCACACTCTGCCAACTTCAGCCGCTCTCCCTCCTCACATAGAAACCCTACTAATCTTATTAACATTACTTGTACACCTTCATCTCCCTCATTTAACTGCGCAATCTGAAATCCACTGTCTGTATGCAACAAACTACCATACATTCACACCTACTTTCTTACTAACTCTCTCAATATGCTGGTCCCCACTGACATCTGGAGCCATGATTCTGACTCAGATTCCCCTGCTGCTATTTCCCATTGTGGCTTACATTTTTCCCATTCCAAGAGACATGGTGGTGGAGTCGGCTTACTCATGTCCCCACAATGCACTTTCCAGGTCATCACCCTGACTCCATCACTCTCATTTCCTTCTTTTGAGGTCCACATCATAAGGTTGTTCCATCCCCTCCTCCTCACAGTAGCGGTTGTATTCCCCCCCTCAGGTTCACCCACCCAGCTCCCTGACCATTTTTCTGTGTGGCTGCCGCACTTCATGTCTTCAGGATTACCAACCCTTATTCTGGGAGACTTCAACATCCCCATAAACAGCCTCACCTCCCCATCTGCATCCTAGCTTCTATCTCTAACCACTTCTCTTGGCCTCTCACAGCTTTCAACCTCTGAGACACAAAAATATGGTAATACACTTGATCTGTTCTTTATCCGGCTCTGTTCAACATCCTCCTTAGGTAATTCACCTCTTCCCCTCTCTAATCACAACATTTTATCGTTCCTGCTCACAAATCCTTGCCCACCCCAGCACACTCCTACCTATTACCCATTCAGAAAACTACAGGCCATTAACCCTCATACACTCACAGACTCTTTACACCCATTGCTGTCCCTAATCTCCTCCTTCTCCTGTCCTGATCTGGCTGTGAATCACTACAATGACATTCTTAGAAGCACCCTGGACCAAGTAGCACCCCTCACTCTCAGAACCTCTAATCACAAAGTAAAATAGCCCTGGCTCACATCGCAAACTTGATTTCTCTAGCAATGCTTTAGGAGTGCTGAACACTTATGGAGGAAAACTCACACACCAGAAATTCATTATCCACTATAAATTTATGTTAAAGAGGACCTGTCACCAAACCAGGCATGGTGATCTAATTACAGCACTGGATGCAGCATGTCTGTAGCAAGCAGACAAGGGGTCCCCCAGCACTTGAGCAGCCCTGTACCCCGAGATAATACACTTAGAAAACGTACATGCTACAGCCACTAAGGAGGTGGCTAGGGGCTGCAGCCAAGGGCAGATTCACACCCCCTGCATGTGTAATCTGCCCACCGCTGCCAATCATTCTCTCCCTGTCTGCAGCATTTAAACAGAGTTTTTTTTTCTCTCCTGTGTAGCCCCGCCCCTCCTTAGTGGCTGTAGCATGTAAGTTTTCTAAGTGTATTATCTCGGGGTACAGGGCTGCTCAAGTGCTGGGGGACCCCTTGTCTGCATGCTACAGACATGCTGTATCCAGTGCTGTAATTAGATCACCATGCCTGGTTTGGTGACAGGTCCTCTTTAAGAAGATGCAACTCTGCCCTTCACCTCGCCAAACCTACTTCACCACCCTGATCTTCTCAGTATTCAACAATCCAAAAAACTCTTTGACACCTTTCATTCTCTCCTCAGTCCTAAAGTGCAGGCCCCTATCACTGACCTCTGTGCTGATTATCTGGTTTCTTACTTTACATAGAAATAGAAAACATCTACCAGGAAATCAGCTCCAGGCCTCCAAGCGCTGTTACTCCCATTCCCCCTTACATCTCCTATGGCTCACTCTCCACATTTGACCCAGCCACAGAAGAAGTCATCTCTCTTACTTCATCTTACTACATGCATCACTGATCCCATTCCATCACACCCACTCTAATCTCTCTCCCCGGACTTCACTACTCACCAAAATCCAAAATCTTCAATCTCTCCCTCTGTACTGGTATCTTCCCTTCTTCATGCAAGCACTTTATCATTAATCCACTTATTAAAGAAAATTTGTCTTGAACTATCCTACACAAATAACTATAGATCAGTCTCCAATCTCCCCTTCATCTCTAAACTCTTGGAGTGCCTGGTCTACTCTCACCTCACCTGCTACCTCTCTACTCACTTTCTTCTAGACCAAAAACAGTCTGGTTTTTGCCCTCTACATTCTATAGAAACTGCCCTAATCAAAGGGACCAATGACATTTTGACAGCAAAATGTAATACTGACCCCTCTCTGCTTATTCTTTTTGACCTCTTTGCAGCCTTTGACACTGTTGACCACCATCTCCTTCTCACTATGCTCCACTTAATCGGAATAAAGGACACAGCTCTCTCCTGGTTCTCTTCCTATCTTTCTGACCCCTCCTTCAGTGTATCATTCGCTGTCTCCACTTTTTCTCTCTTCCCTTCACAATTGGGGTCCCTCCTTGTCCCTCTTTTCTTCTCACTCTACAAAGCCCCTGTTGGACAGACCATCAGCAGATTTGGCTTCCAGTACCATTTTTATGCTGATGACACACTTCATCCCCTGACCTTACCCCTGCTGTATTACGCCAATGACTGTCTAACAACACTTTCCAACATCATGTCCACTCTCTATCTGAAACTCTACATTTCCAAAACTGAACTAATTCTGCTCCTGTCCTCCACTAACCTCCTTAAATCTGACATCTCCCTCTCAGTGACCATGATAACACCTAGGCAGCACACTCACTATCTTGGTGTTATATTTGACAGTGATCTTTCTCTCACCTCCTATATACAATCTCTCGCCCTCTCTTGTTGCTTGCATCTGAAGAGCATTTCTGGAATCTGCCTCTTTCTCACCATAGAAGTAACAAAAACCCTAACTGTGATCCTGATCCACTCCCACCTTGATTATTGCAATATTCTATTAATTGGCCTTCTCCTCATTAGACTTTCCCCTCTCCAGTCCATCCTCAATGCAGCAGCCAAGGTCACCTATCTGGCTATTACTTAGATTACTCTGCTCTGTGCAAGTCATTGCATTGGCTGCTTTTACGTTATAGGATCCAATTCAAATTGCTTGCTCTCATCTAGAAAGCTCTTCACAGCGTTATGCCTCTATAGATCTCCTCCCTCCTTTCTGTCTATCACCCTACCCATTCTCTATGTTGTACAAGTGACCTTCAACTAACATCTCCACTAATCCATACCTCCTACTCAGAGCTCCAAGACTTTTCCCGAGCTGCACCAATTTTCTGGAATGCTCTAACCCAAGAAATTAGAACTATTCACAACTTATACAGTTTTAGGCGCTTCCTAAAAACATATCTTTTTAAGGTGGCCTATTATGCTCACTAATCTAAGTCCTTTATAGATAGCCCATTCATTATTTCTCTGCACATACAGTAACTCTGATTTAAACTCCCCCAAATACAGATTGGCTAGTGATGACTTCTGGAGCTTTTACCAACCCACATTTCTTCAAGATGGCTGGACTATCATTGTAAATAAACACTTGTACTTTGTGTCACCTCCACCTCAGTGTATGTTGTAAGCTCTTCTGAGCAGGGTCATCTTTATTTTTGCTTTAAACATTGTATTTTTATAATTGTTACTTGACTGTATATAAAACTCTGAATTGTAAAGTGAGGCGCCCCCAGGCCGTGGGGTACTTGGGACCAGGCCGGTGCTGTCTCTCTGGGATCACGGTAGTCGTGACTTGGTCCCGTGGCCTGGGCTCAGTCTAAAAAGGAAAGGGTTATATACAGGGGAGTTTGTTGTGACGCCACCCAGGGTATGCGGTTAGTGGGACCACCGCTGCCGTATTCCTGCTGGGGATGATGACTTAGGGCAATGTGGATGGTAAACCCTCCTCGGGTAGGCTGAGTGTCCCCACGGCAGGTGTAGTCTAAGGGGCAGCGTACTCTGGATGCTGCACTTACTTCGGTGCTGCAGCTTTTCCAGTCAGCACGCAGGAACAGCAGGGATGCGGCTTCGCAGGTAGAGATCTCTGCAGCGGCGCTGGAAAGAACAGTCTCAGGCAATGGTGAGCTTACCGGGTACTTACTGGTTTAAAGTTCTTTTGCAGCAAGTTACAAATCACAGTTTTCACAGTCACAGTTTTTACAAGTTAGTACTGCTCCGGGCACCCTGGTTCTACTGCAGCTCAGACGGTTCCTCTGCTTTGCCTCTCTCAAGTTTATTTCAGGCCCTGCTTGTCTCTTTCTCTGTCTTAACTCACGGGTTTGGTCTGGCTGCCACGGGCTTTTGTGTGATAAGTCCCTCTGTCTTAGGGTCACTAGCCCTACTTAAATGGCTGTGTTCCTAGACCATGGTGGTAGGTAGGCTGCAGGTCATAGAGTACCTGCCCCATGTCGGTGTGTCTCATGATTGGGGTCTTTGAGTCTCCTCGGTCACTTGTACAGAGCCGGCAGAGCCAGCTCTCTGGCTGTCCTTAGCCTAGCCCTCCAGAGACCCAGGTATAATGTGGGCTCACCAGGCTCCTTCTGTCTCAGTGTGAGGTGTCGTTTCTTGTGGTTTCCTTTCCTCACCTCCGGCTATGGAGCGAGCTTTCTCCCCTAGGAAATCTGCCTCTAGGGTTCTGCGTCCTCCAGGGAACCTCTCCTCTTGGGAATGTCTGCCTCCAATTTCTTGTTCTACCACTCTCTCTTCCTGCTCCTGAGTGTCCCTCTGTTTTATTGTCGGTCTCTCCACCCACTTGTTCATCTACTCTTTCTGTCCTTCCACACTGCTCTTAACCCCTGCTACCCCTTGCCAAACCTAAAGTCCTAGGTGTAGGGTCAGTGTGTGTCAGTGTGTGGGTGTTCCTACGGTCAACCGTCTTCCTCGCCTGGCTGCAGTTCACCCTGTGGCCGCCCTGGTCGCAGGGGCGCCACAAATGCACTGTGGAATATGTTGATGCTATATAAAAAAAGATTATTATTATTTATTGGGCAGTTTAATAATACTTTTATTTTTCAGGGCACCATGTTGGGAAATGCTGCTGAAAGTGAAGAAGATGGAAGACTGCAGAAATGAGCTCTGGGCATGAAATCTCATCATGGTGTCTGTACTATGTGGAGACAAAAGGGATGAGAATGATCAGAGAAGATGTAATTTATAAAGAGCCTGGATTTAAATATCTATGCTATCCTTCCTATGTATCATCAGTTCTGTGACTGCTGTATGGTCAACAGTCTAATTGTTGCGTCCCTGCGGCACGGCGCCTCGACTGCACGCTCTACTGTCCCCTCTGCCCGCTTACCTATCGCTCTGTCACAGGCCCTGGTCGGGGGATTCAGGGTCCCAGCCAGCCGGCGGCGGCCCCAGGACTCCAGGGTGCATCGCCGCTTGTCCAGCGGCCAGGGTTTGGCTTCCATGCTGCTGCATCGTTCTCCTGGGGCTCCTGCTGCCTCACTTCCTCCCTGAGCTCTCAGTAGGGGACGGGCGCGTACTCTAAGCCACTCTTAAAGGGCCAGGGTTCCAGTCTGCCTTGCCCCGCCTCTCAGCCAATCACTGAGAGGCAGCAGGGACATAAGGTCCTCATTCACTTCTGGACATTGCCTGGGCAACTTCTACCATCTTGAAGTTGCTGGTCCAGGTCTTGTTATGGTTCTCCTGTTGTATGCTTTTCCTTACCCGTGTTTTTTGTTCTCTTGCAGTTGAATACCTCCGTGCCTGTTCCCTGCTGCCCTCCGTGTTACCTGGTTTCCCAAAGGACCCCATTCTGCACCTCCGTGTCTCCCTGCTATCGGTTCCTTCCCTTGGGTCGGTTCAACATGGGTTTCCGCCTCTCTTGGGCCCCCCTTAGCCTCGTCCAGGAGAAATCCCTGTATAGGGGTCACTCTTGCTGGACTCCTTTGGAGGTGTTTCCGGTGAGGTGGCCCTGTGGCCTTCCCTTGGGGTGTTTTGCCCACTGCTGTTCTTGTGTGCAAATAAATCTTTGAAAAGTACCTTCCTTGTCTGGTTCTCTCTCTCATCCTGGTATCAGCATCCGCATAGCCTGCGGTCCAGTGGGTCCTCACATCAGATCCGTCTGTAGAGCGTGACACTAATGATGGCTGATAACAACTCCTAGTATCTCCTTACAGGACATACAGGGAGACACAGTTTCATGTGATACAAGTGTAACATGGGACTGATCTGAAAACTGCAATTGATCACTAAGTTTGGTAAAGTATAGTCAAGGAACCCTCGAATAAGGTGTATGAGCATCATGACAAGCAGAGGGTATGGAGTGGAAGGGTTAAAAAGGAGTTAAGTGGAGTTCATGGGGCAGGATAAAGTTTATGGCAAATGTGCCAGCTAGGAGTTTAGTCAGGGGGAGGGAGAGGCGGCTGGATGATGGTGGTTATATAAGGAGGGGGTGAGGATTTGGGAGCCCTCTTGGAAGCCTTACTTGTCAGACAGACTTGCTGAGTCTGCAGCAGCGCCATTGAGGGGAACCATGTCAGACATCGCAGTGCTGCTGGAGAAGGTGAGGGCGGGATCTGCTGTCCATGGTGCTGGAACATGCAGGAACAGCTGTGGGTGGCTCGTGCTGGGCAGCCGCCAGAACCATCCATGGTGTCTCCCACCTCCTCTGCGCATGCTAGACGGTCACAGCCGCCGGATCACTACTAGCCTGAGCGAAGATGCCGTACCAGGCAGTATACCAGGAGCCTTAGTCGGGACCCTCTGGGGGAGGAGCCTAGCATGCACCTTGCTAGTCCTCTTGCTTCCAGGAAGAATCCTGTACGGAGACACCTCTTGCTGGAAGTGAGTGGGGTTTCCTCGGGCCCTACTTCTGATTTGCGGGCAACACCTTATCTGGACCAGTGATGCCGTGGCCCCAGGTGATGTGCCGGCCAGAAGTCATACTCGGCACCCTGCTGGTGAACGTCAGCCTTCCCGAGGTTGGCGGTGGGGCTGAGATCTGTGGGCGAGCTGTGTGAGAGCGCTGGGCCATCAGTGGCAGCAGGGCCAGTCCAGGCCTGCAGAGCTCCCACTTGCAGAAAGGCCATCCGGCCAGGGTCACACGGCCAGGAAGAAGGCAGCGGAGGAGGCATGGCAGGGCACGGTGACTGCAGAGTTCGACCGCGGAAGGCGACGAGCTGTCCCTCTGACAGTTCCCACTGAACCAGTTGCCGAGGTAAGACCCCCATGTCCAGCGACGAGGATGGAGAGCTGTACCCAAGAGGATCAGGAGATGGGGACGCGAATGTGGCCAACGTTATGGCTACTCTGAGGACCCCTCCGAGACTGCTAGGTGAGGATAATAACAATATAAATGTAAATTCTATGCCGGTCATGGGGGCGGTTGTACGTGGTAGTGGGGTAGGATCGGCAGGTGTTATGGGTCTGTGTACTTAGGATGTCAGTGCTGGGTCTCCGGAATTGTATAGTGTATTGCAGAGTTTGTTAGTGGAGTGTGCGGGGGGCCGCAGTGTGCAGTCCCCAATTGGAGCATGGAAAGGGTGAAAGCGAGCGAGTCAAAGAAAGAAAAGGAGGATGAGGAAAAGCAACGGTATCGGCTGACACCGCAAAGGTTTTCCAACTGTCTGCTAGCTTTTGCCATTTTGGTGAGTGTAACAAGTGAGAAGGAGTATGAGCATTGCTCAGCTCTCTTTGGGCATATGGATGGCATTGGTGAGGCCTACAGAGTTTATGGGGGTGTTGAGTGGCTTCGGTATGATGAGCAATTTTGGCAGCATAAGGCTATGCGCCCCGTGATGCGGTGGGACCATAAGAACATATCTTTATGGATGCAGCTGATGACAGCTCCTGTTGTGCAGCCCTTTCAAGAGGTGCTGGGGCCTCTGTCGCAGTGGGCGGGAACCTGGCTTCTTTAAAAAAAATGCATGCTGGCAGTTTAATGAGGGGCAGTGTAGATTTGGGGCCTCATGTAAATTTAAACACGAATGCTCTGGTTGTAGCGGCAGGCACAGTCATGCAAAATGTTTCAAGTCGGCAAAAGGAAAAGCTGGAGAGGGTGCTGCAAAGAGGGAGGACACCAGTGAAGGTCGCAGCGATGGCACATTTTTTAAGTAGACAACTGGATGTGGTTGCGGCATTGTTAATCTGGGCAGGTTTTTCACAGGGCTTTAGGATCCCGTTTGATCCTGGGGCTCCAATTTTTCAGCCAGAGAACTTAAGGTTGGGTAGAGAATTTCCTGAAATTGTGGGTAAAAAATTGCCTAAGGTAGTTGAGCTGGGGCAGATGACCGGTCCTTTCGTGGACCCGCCGTGGCCTCCTTGGCGAGTGTCTCCATTGGGCGTGGTCCCAAAGTGGGAGCCTAACAAATTTAGGCTCATCCACCATTTGTGATACCTGGCCGGAGGGTGGGTAAATGATTGCATTGATCCGGAGTTTTCCTCCATATCATATGTGTCATTTGATAGAGCTGTTGAGTTAGTGAGATGCAATGGGCTTGGGGCTTTGATGGCTAAATCCAACATTGAAGCTGCATTCTGTCTGGTTCCTGTGCATCCTGACAGTTTTCACTTGTTGGATTGCATGTGGAATGGTGAGTATTATGTGGATTGCTGTTTACCAATGCTCTATTTCTTGTGCGTATTTTGAGGTTTTCAGTTCATTTGTTGAGTGGGTTGTAGAGACGTCTTGGGAATTCCTGCAATAATTCATTATAATTTTTTCTGTATAAACCCCTCTCGCTCCAATGTTTGTGCATTGTTATTGTCCATGTTAAAACAATTTGCGAAAAATTTTGGGATTACTCTGTCCCTGGATAAGACTGCCTAGGGGCCAGGTTTTTTCGAGGCGTTTGGAGGCCACCACAGTGGGAGTAAAATTCACCCCTAAACCATTTTGTAAGGATTAATCAGGAGATTCGGGCGGATTTGGTAGTGTGGAACACGTTCTTGTCACAGTGTAATGCGCAGTCACTCTGGATGGAGAAGTGTGTGGCTAATGGTGGTCTGCAGCTTTATATTGATGCAGCTAGTGAGGCTGGTTTTGGAGCATTCTTTCAGGGACATTGGTGCGCAGGTCTTTGGCCAATGTTGTGGCAGGATCAGGTCTTGGTGAAGAATTTAACTCTGTTGGAGAACTTTTCGATTGTAGTGGCAATGGAATTGTGTATTCCAAGTTTAGGAACAAGAAAGTCTGCTTTTGTGGAGCCCACTGGGATGGGGTACTCGGTACCGGACCGGGGGTAATTCTGGAGATATCACGGCGGTCTTGGTCCAGACCGTGTCCCGGGTTCCGCAAGTAAAAGGGAATATTTACAGGGGATTGTTGTCATGATGCCACCACCGCTGCAGTGTACTTCTGTCAGGAGGATGGATGGATGCTGCAGCTAGGTGGATGAGCCCGCTGTGGGTCGGGGCTGCTCCTGACAGGATATAAAGGTGTAATAAAAGTTCTGGTTGCAGGGAATCACACACAGGAGACTTAAACAGGGTTCTCCAGGTTTACTTGCAAGTTCTTTACAGTTCAAACAGCTCACGGTACAGTTCTCAACACAGTTCTTATTCACAGTCAACTTTGGACACTCTGAACCCTCTGCAGCCAAGCTACCTCTCTGAGATCCTTCACTCTTTCTTTAACCTTTCAGGCTTGTTCTTCCTTCTCTGCTCTTCCTTGTGGATTGAATGACGGCAACTCGGTCCCTTTGTATGGCTTCTCCCTATGTGTATGGGCAGCAAGCCAGGTCCTATAGTGTTGCTGAGTCTCCAATCCGTGTAGTGGGAACCCTGACTTGGAATCAATGTTCGCCGTCGGTTTGTCTGGGAAGCCGGCATATAGCTGCAGTCCCCCTCAGAGCTGACACTTTGGTCCCAGCCTAGCCCTCAGTAACCCTGTCTTTCAAGGGATTACCGGGCTCTTTCTGACCCATGTGGCTATCCGGCTACAATAACGGAAACCTGTCCCACCTGTCATCAGTCAGTGCTGCTGTACTCCTCGAACCCAGTGGTACCGGTCCGGTCTCTGTCCTCAGTTTACCTTGAGCTACCGGCTATGGACGAGCTTTCTCTCCATGGAACGGTGTCTCTGTGGATTCTGTGTTCCCAGGGAGCCCTATCCCTCCGGGAATGTGTCTTTCTGTCTTTGCTTCTCAGCCTACTCCTGGTCTTTTCAGTTCAGCACCCTTGGCCTACTGCCTAACTCCTCCCTGTTTCTCCCTTGTGTACTGGTCTGCCACCTGTCCTACCTTCCCACCCACTTTCCTCTAAACTCTACCACCCCTTGCCCGCCTAGACTCCCGGGCTCCGGGTTGGGTGTTGTGCTCTGGTGGGTGTGTGTGCTGAAGGTGTTTAGTGCACAAACTGTCTCCTATCTGCCTGGCTGCAGTTCCTACCTGTGGCCTCCTGGTCGTAAGGGCGTCACACTTTCACTGTGACAACCTGTCAGTAGTGCATGTGTGGCGCCCCTGCGACCAGAGCGGCCACAGGGTGAACTGCAGCCAGGTAAGGTAGAGACGGTTGACTGAAAAACATCCACACAGGTACACACACCGACCCTACACCTAGGACTCTAGGTTAGGCAAGGGGTAGTGTGGCACTCTGTGCCAGGAAGCCACAGGACCAACTTGTACACCAAGGGATTTCCACATCTGGTACCCACATACACACAACATCTTCCACTCCATGCCTGTAGGGGGAGCACCACTGGTTGCTGTTAAGCCAGATCCCCTATAAGTACAGGTGCTGGGGGCGGAGTTAGCCAGAGTGTGCAGTCGCTAGGAGAATTGTGAAGATCAGCTCAGAGCCTAGTGAGCAAATCTGGTTACCGGAGCCGTGCTAGGCCCGAAACCAGAGCACCGCCAGAGCCAGTGTCAAAGTCCAAAGAGTGAGGACCGAAGGCAGAGGTGAGGAACAGTACAACAGGGGCAGAGGAGCCATACCGGCTCACCCCAAGAGAGCACCGGACACTGGAGTCTAAGTCTGCAAAGGAGAGATTAGCCCAGCAGAGAATCCCAGTACATCGCAGAAGCTTAGCTTCCTGGACACCCGCAGCACTCCCCATTTGAGAGCCAGGAGCCGCAGAAGAGGTAGCGGTAGCCAAGTGAGAGTCCTTGGTGCAGCAGCACAGGTGTGAGAGAGACAAGTGAGGTCAGGCCTGGTTCCACACACGCCAGACTTCAGGACAAGGGAGCAGGACAAGGAGGCCTATAGCCCACTCAGTGTGGAAATCCCAGAGTACATCCTTCAACCCCGGAAGTGTACCTGCAAACCACCAGTAAAGGTACAGAAAAGACTTTCTTGTGTGTGTGTCCATCCTTCCGGCCTGTCCCACACAGCAAAGACTGCGCTACCCTATTCCACCATTCTACCCTTACAGCCGCGGGGACCCCACTCCACCAGTAGGGAGCCATAACACCTTGCTGCCGCCCATCACCTTGGAGGCACCAGCAGCGCCGGTGCAATCACCGGATCTACAGGTGGCGTCACGACTTTTATTAACTTTATTCCCCATCAAAAATCCCCTTTTTTTATTGTCACCCCAAGGGCACGAACTCGGGCACAGACCACCCGTGACATCCTTGCACCCAACCGTCTGAGATCTGAGTCCACAGACCCTTGTGGGCCCGACAACTTTGGCACCACGGACATGATCCGGTGCCCAGTATAACCGGGTACATAGACTGTGTTTTGTGAACTGTTAATCTGGGCCACCATCGTAGCGTCGCAGAGCGGGAAGGAAAGAGGCGTTACGGCTGCAAGGGCGCGAAGATATGCCCTGCCCCACGGTCTGCCAAGAACCGCTGATTGCAGCAACCTAATCCGGAAATACCCGAGGTGCTCCACTCCCCGCCTGCGGAGCCGACTACATACTTTCACTTTTCAGAGACTGGCAATGACTCACTAGGGGGAGCGAGAATGAGTGCCCTGGATGCAAACAACGCAGCGGTCCCTAATGTAAACCAGGCTGCCGATGAAAGCGGAGCCCAAAATGGACAACCCGCATTTGCCAATCCACCCAGCGGTGCATTACTGGCACCTGCACCAGTAGCCCCAATAATGCCCCATACGTCCCTAACGCAGCCTGGTTGCCCAAGTCTGACGGCCAACCAGGCACCTTGGCTGCATTCAGGAGAAAGATCTGTAATGTGTTGGACATGTATGTGATGACTGGTAGACAGAGGGCATCTGTAGTGATGGGACAGTTAACAGGTGCAGCGGAGCAGGAAACTCTAAACTGGTCAGAGGAAGATCAGTAGTCTATAGTTAAAATCTTTGAAAAACTGAAAAAGGTCTTTGAACATCACACTGAAACTGATGTTTACCACTGCAAGCAGGGGGCACAGGAAAGTGTCCTAGACTACGCCTTGCGCCTGCAGGAGGCGCTGAGAACCCTCAAGCAAGTAGACCCAGTCAGTATACGTGATGAAAACAGAATGCTAACTGAGCAGTTCATAAGGGGGCTCAGGTCACCAGATGACAACAGGCAAGCATGCTGGTGAGCTCTCCAAAACCCTGATGCAGAGTTTGCAACCCTAAAAGAACTGGCCATTAAGGGACAGCACTCCTAGCAATACCAGACTTAGCGCTGCAGCCGCAACGGGTTAATACCCCTTCCTCACAAGAAGCACCTTCTTTATCACCTGTTGCAGAGGCCAACATGCAGACTGTAACCCCTGACCGGTTTGACAGCCTGTGCTCCGAGGTGCGCCAGCTAAGCAAAGATATGGCCAAGCTGCTGGGTGCCAGGCATCCCAAGATAGAGACACAGCCACAATTAAAGATACAGCTCACTGACAGCCCGGAGAACGTCCCGCGGATGAGGAAGAGGACACTACCACTTCGAGGGAAACCCACAGACCACTACAGTTCCAATGGGCAGCCCTTCTGTCGCAAGTGCAACAAGGAGGGACACATCTACCGATTCTGCCCATTAGACGAGCAACCCCTGGGGCCAGGGGCCAAACCCCTGGAGTAGACTGTCCGGGCCCGTCCAACTGGCTGGATAGCTATGTGGGAGAGCATGCATACCTGTCCATCACCCTAGAAGGTATCCGTACGCCTGCCTTGCTAGACACTGGATCCCAGGTGACCACCATCCCGAGTATCCTTTATAAACAGTTCTGGTCTGAAACTGAACTTGACCCTCCAAACCCTAACCTGTCTATTATTGCTACCAATGGGTTACCTGTCAACATAATGCGGTGCGGGAGGTAACAATAAAGGTGGGAAGGACGGAATTAAAGAACCAATGACTTATTGTGGTTGAGACTAATCCTAATGAGAGGAACCCACATATTATACTTGGTACAAATGTCATTGGTAATTGTTTAGGAGAAGTGCTGTTCTTACTCCAACAGATTGCAGACACTGCTCCTCCCAGGCAGGAAATGGCTCTTCAGAAGGAAATCAGAACCCTCATATACCAGCAACATGTAAACCTGTGGTGAAATTGGTAGTGTACAGGTAACAGACCTAATTCCTATTGTGGTACCACCAAGAACAAGAAGTGAAATGATGATCTGGTGTTGGGCAGCAATAGGCCTCAGAGGGCAGGACTACCAGGCGGTAGTGGAGCCAGTGATGTCTGAAAGTAGTCCTACACTCCAGACAGCCAGGGGGATGGTTGATGTACGCAAAGTAAGCGTAACCGTATGCATACTGAACTACGGTGATGATGAAGTTAAGTTACCAAGGTATTCAACTGTTGCTAAATTGTACCATGTAGACAACAACTCAATACATGCAGTAGAACCACTGACTCAACCAGGTTCAGATGAGGATCACAACTCCAAGAAGCAGTTAGAGAATTGGTTTCAGGAACTCCACGTAGGAACTGATCACACACCTTCTCACCAGAAACACAGAGTTTATCGGGTAGTTCAAGAGTATGAACAGGTGTTTAGCAAGCATCCACTTGATTTTGGGAGGATAAAAGGGGTACACCATCACATACCCACAGGAAACCATCCGCCCATTAAAGAGCAATACAGGCCTATACCACCAGCACACTACCAGCAAGCTAAAGAGATGTTGCAGGACATGAAGGACGCAGGGGTCATCAGAGATAGTTGTAGTCCCTGGGCAGCTCCACTGGTCCTGGTTAAAAAGAAAGACGGAAGTATGAGAATGTGTGTAGACTATAGGCAAATTAATCACGCAACACACAAAGATGCTTTCCCGTTACCCCGTATAGAAGAGTCATTGAGCTGCACTGAAGTCTGCTAATTACTTTTCAACCCTAGATCTCACTAGCGGGTACTGGCAGGTCTCCATTGCAGAAGAGGACCATGAGAAGACAGCCTTCATGACACCGATGGGACTATATAAGTTCAACAGCATGCCATTCGGGCTGTATAATGCGCCAGAAATGTTCCAGAGACTGATGGAGTGTTGCCTAGGCCACAGAAACTTTGAAACCGTTCTTCTCTACCTGGACAGTGTCATTGTGTATTCTAAGACCTATGAGGACCATCTGCAGCATCTAAGTGAAGTGTTTGAAGCATTTTCTAAGTACAGGATGAAGCTAAAGCCATCAAAATGCCACTTGATGAAACCAAAAATTCAATACCTTGGGCATGTGGTCAGTGCAGAAGGAGTAGCACCAGACCCTGACAAGGTCACCGTCATCAAGGACTGGCCAGAAACAACTACCTTTAAAGAGGTACGCCAATTCTTAGGACTGGTCGGGTACTACAGGAGGTTCATCAAGGGCTACATGAAGATACCAGCGCCCATGCAAGATCTCCTGGTAGGACAGTCTAAGTCTAAGGGCAAGATCAGAGGTTCTCCGTTCCGGTGGGGACAGGAACAAGAACAGTGTTGGGTCCCCTGGCTCCGCTCCCCATCTCACTTCTCCCTGGTCGGCATTCTCTGCTCCTCTGCCAACCGGACATCCGGCGCCAGGCATACTGTGTCTCGGAGCCGTCGCTGGGTTCCCTTCCTGTCAGCTGACTACCGGGCTCACACATGAGCACATTACAATGGTCGTATTCATGTGATCAATCAGTGGTGTACTAGGTGCACTCCTCCCCTGTGACTCTAGGGGACGACAAGGTCCAACCTGACACTCCCCTTGACCAATAGCAGCTCTTCCTCTGGTATATCAGGCCACCGCCACTGATGGGAGGCCTTGTACCGTTACCCGGAATCCTTAGCTGTGCCGTAGCATAGGCTTACCTTACGAGCCGCCAACCATGTAAGATCTCCTAGTAGGTCAATCTAAGAACGGCAAGATCAGGGGACCCCCGTTCCGGTGGGGACTAGAACAGGAACAATCCTTCCAGAGGTTAAAAGATGCCTTAAAGGGAACCTGTCACCTGGATCTAAGCCCCTACACTATCACTACCTGTCCCTGCACCTTCCTAGCTGCTCCCTATCTATCCCTCTCTGAGCTAAATCCGCCCTATAAAACTGCAGAAAAATAACTTATAACTTACAGAAGTCCCTGAGGCTGGGGACTGAGAAGGCGGCACCAGGCTCCATTCTACCCCTCCTCCATGCAGCAGCACACGCCCCACTGGGCGGCATTATTCTTTCTTCATCGCCGCCTCCTCCATTTGGAATCTCCCGCCTGCTTTACACCTATCATGTTGTGGTGATGCGACCTCGATGTGTCCCCTGACTGAGACACAGCATATGGGAGATTGTATCTTCTGCTCGGTAGCAGCACACACAGGGTTAGCTGCTACTGGAGCTAAGTGCTGATTGAAAGCACTGACCCCCAGGTGTGCGGGTGAATAGGAGATATGTGCTGCCCTGGGCTGTGGGGAGGGGGTGGAGTGTGTCAGGACAGCAGCAGGAGCTGCTGGGATTGTATGAGGTTCTACTCGGCTGTGCCCCGGTGTAACAGGCCAGACTAACCCCCCCGACCAGAATATACTCGGGGTTAAAGTGGCCTAGGCCAGATTATACCCCTCCGTATACCACAGCAGCTGTAGATCAGGGCTCCAAGCAATACATAGGGGCCCGAGGCAGCACAAAGTGGCCCCAGGCAGCAGAAAGTGGCCCTACGCAACATACAGGGGTCCCAGGCAGTGCTAGGGCCCCAGGCAGTGCTAGGGCCCCAGGCAGTGCTAGGGGCCCCAGCCAGTGCACAGGGCCCCAGGCAGCACAAAGTGGCCCCAAGCAGTACAAAGAGGCCCCAGGCAACATACAGGGGCCCCAGGCAGTACTAGGGGCCACAAGCTACACACAGGATCCCAGGCTACACACAGGGGCCCCATGCAGCATACAAGGACCCCAGGCAGTGCACGGGGCCCCAGGCAGTGCACGGGGCCCCAGGCAGTGCACAAGGCCCCAGGCAGTGCACAAGGCCCCAGGCAGCACAAAGTGGCCCCAAGCAGCACAAAGAGGCCCCAGGCAACATACAGGGGCCCCAGGCAGTACTAGGGGCCACAAGCTACACACAGGATCCCAGGCTACACACAGGGGCCCCATGCAGCATACAAGGACCCCAGGCAGTGCACGGGGCCCCAGGCAGTGCACAAGGCCCCAGGCAGCACAAAGTGGCCTCAGGCAGCACAAAGTGGCCCCAGGCAACATACAGGGGCCCCAGGCAGTACTAGGGGCCCCAGGCTACACACAGGGTCCCAGGCTACATACAGGGGCCCCATGCAGCATACAAGGGCCCCAGGCAGTACAAAGGGGTCCCAGGCAGCACATGGGGGCCAGAGGCAGCACACAGGGGCCCCAGGCAGCACAAAGTGGCCCCGGGTGGCCCACTGCCTGGGGCCCCTGTATATTGCCTGTGGTCACTTTGTGCTGCCTGGGGCCCCTGTGTGCTGCCTGGGGCCTTTGTATGCTGCATGGAGCCCTTGTGTGTAGCCTGGGATCCTGTGTGTAGCCTGGGGCCACTGGTACTGCCTGGGGCCCCTGTATGTTGCCTGGGGCCCCTGTATGTTGCCTGGGGCCACTTTGTGCTGCCTGGGGCCCTGTGCACTGCCTGGGGTCCTGTGCACTGCCTGGGGCCCTTGTATGCTGGCTGGGGCCCCTGTGTGTAGCCTGGGATCCTGTGTGTAGCCTGGGGCCCCTGTGTGCTGCCTCGGGCCCCCATGCACTCCCTGGGGCCCCTAGCACTGCCTGGGGCCCCTGTATGTTGCGTAGGGCCACTTTCTGCTGCCTGGGGCCACCTTGTGCTGCCTCGGGCCCTCATGCATTGCTTGGGGCCCTGTGCACGGCTTGGGGCTCTGATCTACAGCTGCTGTGGTATACGGAGAGTTATAATCTGGCCTAGGCCTGTTTATACCCCGGGGTATAGTTTGGGCTAGGCCAGAATATATCAAGGGTATATTCTGGCCCAGGGGGGTATATTCTGGGCTAGCCCAGTTTATACCTCGGGTATATTCTGGTCGGGGGGTTAGTCTGGCCTGTTACATCAGAATCTGGAGGTCTGTGAATACCTGAACTGTGTGCTGTGTGAGTAAATACCTGAGTCACTGCCTTATGTCGTGCCGATTCTAACCACTACCTTACAGTGTAAAGTGGGTGGGAGATTCCAAATGGATGAGGTGGCGATGAAGAAAGAATAATGCCGCCCAGCGGGGAGTGTGCTGCTGCATGGAGGAGGGGCTGAATGGAGCCTGGCGCCGCCTTCTCAGTCCCCTGCCTCAGGGACTTCTGTAAGTTATAAGTTATTTTTCTGCAGTTTTATAGGGCGGATTTAGCTCAGAGAGGGATAGATAGGGAGCAGCTAGGAAGGTGCAGGGACAGGTAGTGATAGTGTAGGGGCTTAGATCCAGGTGACAGGTTCCCTTTAACAGGGGAAGAAATCCTGATTTATCCTGATTACAATCTACCGTTTCTGTTGTATACAGATGCAAGCAATGAAGGCCTAGGAGCCGTCTTAGCCCAATGACAACAAGGAAATGAAAAGGTGATAGCCTACGGAAAGGAATCCGGAGAACTACAGCTAGTTCAAATTGGAGTTCCTGGCCCTGGTCTGGGCAATCACAGAGCGTTTCAAGCATTACCTGCCACCCGCCCCATTCACGACTTTCACTGACAACAACCCTCTAACACACTTAGAGACGGCAAAGCTGGGAGCCCTAGAACAGCGTTGGGTGGCGAGATTATCAAACTACGACTTCACTGTGAAATGCCGGGCAGGTCACAAAAGTGGAAACGCTGATGCCCTGTCCAGAATGCCTAACCTCCCAGAAGAAGGACATAGATGACCTGGAAGAGATAGAACTACCAGCTTTCCATTGCATGGGTACGGCAATGTGTCATCAGGCGAGCCAGAGACGTGGAGAAAGGATAGTGAACCCTTTACCTCACCATGACTGGAAAGAAGCTCAAGCCAATGACCCAGACGTTAGCTTGGTCAGGGAACTGATAACCCAAGAGCACGCCAGTATGGATCCCGTTGCTCACCAAATGCCAAGTGCCTGTGGAAGGAGAGGGAAGTTATTTGTCTACCAAGGGAAACTATGCAGAAGGTATCTGAACCCCAGAACACACAAACTCATATGGGAGATTGTAGTTCCAAAAACAGAAGTACAATTGATCCTGGAAGCTTACCATGACGATGCAGGATACTTTGGGTGGAAGAAACTGGAGATGCTACTGAAAGACCATTTTACTGGGTCGGTATGCGAGGTTCAATTGACAGATGGTGTAAGAACTGTGGACCATGTCACCTCCGAAGAAAAGACCACCTTAGTCAGAAAGCCCCATTACAACCAATCGTGACTAAAAGACCTCTTGAAATAGTTGCTCTGGACCACGTAAAGTTAACCCCAAGTCGAACCGGTTATACTTACGCACTCACCATGGTTGACCACTATTCAAGATTCCTCGTGGTTGTTCCAGTCAAAGACTTGACCGCAGAGGTAGCAGCAAAAGCGTTCCAGAGTTACTTCTGTCGCCCACATGGGTATCCAGACCAAGTTTTAACTGACCAAGGACCAGCATTTGAGTCAGACTTGTTTCACGCATTCCTAGGACTATATGGGTGTAAAAAGATAAGGACCACACCATATCATCCCCAGACAAATGGTTTATGCGAGAAAATGAACCACATAGTGATTGATATGCTCAAAACTCTACCCCTTGAAGAGAGAAATCAATGGCCTGAAAAGCTCCCAGACCTTGTGGATATCTACAACCACATACCAGTTAGTTCAACTAATTACTCACCCGCTTACCTGATGCGAGCAAGACCATGTAAGCTACCAGTTGATCTAGAAATGGGAACAATTGAACCAACACAAGATTCTCCAGAGGAAGTTTGTATAAATCAACGCCAATAACAGTACAAGAAAGTACAAGAAAGTGTTGAAAGAAATCTGAATCTAAGCAGAAGCAAACAAGAGCATGATTTCCATAAGCAGGCTTCAGCAGAGCCTTTAACAACAAGTGACTTAGTACTAAAAATAAAGGGAAAAACTAATAAATTGGATGACAATTGGGAAGCAGAGCCGTACACAATAATGCCGTCAAGATATGACAACTCTAAAACTCTAAAACAGCAAAGACACAGGAAACACATTTACAACTGTATCCAGAGACCACTTAAAGAGATGTCCAGAACAGTTAATACCTCAAGAAACCAGTTATCCTACAGTAACAGTTGAAAAACAAAAGGAAAACCTAGTCCATACAGAAATTGGAGACTTACCCGCCGACTGGCCTCAATGCGATGGAGCATTTATCATACCAGTTATTTCATTTTACCAACCTGTAGAAGATCAAATACCTATTCAGCCAACACAAGAAGGAAGAGTTCAAATGCAAGAAATGCAGCCTGTTATTCCGGAACCTGAGATTCCTATAATCGGTGAACCTGCTAGTCTCACAGTAAGACAAAGAATTCATAGGCAGCTACCTACACTACCACCTTTAACAGAAGATAGTCCCGTAGACATTACGTACCTACTATGGAATTACAGACTCACGTAGGACAATTAGAGAAAGATCCAGTACGTACACTACACAAATAGCAGATTTTGACACGCCAATACTACGCAGATCCACACGTAGTACATTAGGACAAATCCCAAATAGATATGGAGAATGGGTTTAAAATGTAGAAGAATAATAATACCCGGTAATCCCATGTAAATAGTACCCGTGTTCAAAAACTGTAAAAAGTAGTGTACAGAAGGGTGGAGGAACTGGGCCCTGTCCCAAGTATATTAAGTTGGGGACCAAAAGTGCCTGGGTAGTGTAAGAAGGTTAGACCCTGCCTCCTAAGCAGAGACACCCATAGGGAATTTGTGTGTAAAATTTAAAGTATATACCCGTAAATGTGTTTAAGCCATCAGAGACTTTACTGCTGGACTTTACCCCTTCTTCACGTTTTTTCTAGAACTTGGACAGTAGTCACAGGACTTGTGTGACAAAAATTACCTTTTACCCTTTTTCCCAGCCTGCGGCAGATGGACTAGTACCGTATGGACTGCTTTTTCATATTTTTCCCTCTTTTTCAGTGATTTTTTTATTTTTCAATTTAAGACTTTGTAAATACCGGTTATTAAATGTGTATAAAATGTTTAGAATGTTAAGTTGTAAAGAAAAAAAAAACTTTTGCTCAGTCCAGGAGAACTGAAGTTAACTAAGGGGGAATGTGGCACCCTGGTTGGGTCACCACAGGAACTCTTAGGACACAATGGAAAAGTACACAGCGAGCAGCCCCACTTACTTTCAACACCAACACCCCTTTCACCCCAGGCCTGTAGGGGGAGCTCCACTGGTTGCCTTAAGCCAGTTCCCCCTATAAATACGGGTCTTGGAGGGAGAAACAGTGGAGTGTGCAGTCACTTTAGAACTGTAAGCAGCTAGGAGAGCTGACCTAGTACTGGAGCCACGCTAGGCCCATACCAGCACACCCGTAAAGTGGCAGACCCTTGCAACAGGGGTCATAGGAGCAGGAGGCAAATACAGAAGAGGGACAGAGGAGTTACTTTGACTCACCCTAACAATCCGGTCACTGGGTATGAGCTGCAGGAGCCATAGCGCAGGCTGCAGAGAAACCAGCACCTCAACAAGGGAGTCTAGCTCCCTGGACACCTGAAGCACCGCCAGATGAGAGTGACTCACCGTTGCCGGATGCTCACATCTCAGGCGATGATTCCCTCGTCACAGTTCCGCGCCTGAGGCTGTGGGGCCCGGTGGTCAGATAAAAGGGGATTATTAAAGGATGGGGATGATTCTTGTTTGTCGTGATGCCACCTGTGGAAGTCCGGTGAATGCACCGGCGCTGCTTGGGCCTCCGGGGGATGTGCGGCAGCTAGATGGGATGCTCCCCACAGGATGAGCAGGAGTTCCCGGGGCCAGGAGCTGCACTAGATGGAATACGGCAGCTCGGGTAGTTCTGAGTGTTAATCCAGGAATGATGCACTGACACATAAAGTCTTTTCTGTACCCTTTACTGGTGACAACAGGTACACTCGACCGGGTGATGAAGTAGACACTCCTGGAGGTTCCACAGCAAGCAGTGGTGTAGGCTTTCTTATATACACAGTTCTGACAGGGTCTGGTGGATGTAAAATCCTGCCGAACTGGGGTTGCACGTTCTGATGGGACGTGTTTCACCTGATTTTGCTGCACTGAGGGCACTATAAAGGGTTGTGAGATCTGCTTTCCTCTCCCCGGGCTCTCATCTGGTGGTGCTTCAGGTGTCCAGGAAGCTAAACTCCTTGGTTGAGATGCTGCTTTCTCTGCAGCCTGCGCTATGGCTCCTGCAGCTCGGACCCAGTGACCGGATTGTTAGGGTGAGTTGAGGTAACTCCTCTGCCCCTGTAGGTATTTGCCTCCCGTTCCTAAGACTCTTGTTGCAAGAGTCCCTCACTTTCCGGGTGTGCTGGTATGGGCCTAGTGTGGCTCCAGTACCAGGTCAGCTCTCCTAGCTGTTCACAGTTCTAAAGTGACTGCACACTCCACTGTTTCTCCCTCCAGGACCTGTATTTATATGGGAAACTGGCTTAAGGCAACCAGTGGAGCTCCCCCTGCAGGCCTGGGGTGAAAAGGGGTGTTAAAGGTGTGTTAGTTAGTGAGGTCTGCTTGCTGTGTACATTCCATTTGTGTACTAAGAGTTCTGTGGTGCCCCATAGGTGTCATGAAGGCTGTCTTCTCACGATCCTCCCTCCAGGACCTGATTGGCCCTCTACCTCTAATGTGTTGTGTGGTGTATGGAGCTCTGGGTTTAACCAAGTCATCACTGAGATGGAAGATATTACATCTTCAGTCAGGGATGCAATACCTTCCTGTGACGCACTCGTTGCGGGGCGCCACAAGAGCCCGGAGTTGAGAATTCAACAATATTCCTTTATAGTGCCCTCAGTGCAGCAAACTCAGGTGCAACCTGTTACTCTGAACAGTGAAACCCCGGTTTGATTGGATTTCATGTCCACCGAACCTACTAGAAGTTAAGTACACCAGGAAGCCTACACCACTGCTTACTGTGGAACCTCCAGAAGTGTCTACTTCATCGCCCGGTTGCGTGTACCTGATAACACCATTAAAAGGTACAGAAAAGACTTTGTGTCAGTGCATTCTTCCCTGAATACCACCAAAAACAACCGAGCTGCCATATTCCATCCAGTGCCGCTCCTGGCCCCGGGGACTACTGCTCGTCCTATGGGGAGTATTCCATCTAGCTGCCACACATCCCCCGGAGGCCCAAGCAGCGCCGGTGCCATCACCGGACACCCACAGGTGGCATCATGACAATCAAGACTTTATCCCAATCCCTTTTTCCCTTTTCATTTGACCACCGGGCCCCACAGCCTCAGGCGCGGAACCGTGACAAGTGAAGCATCGCCTGACACGTGAGAACTCGGCAACGGTGAGTCACGGATGTCTTCAACAAAATGGAGGCAGAGGTCCTCCCACCTCATCGGCCGATTGATTACCCTATTGATCTGATTCCTGGTGCTATTCCACCCAAGGGACGAATCTACCCTTTGTCTCCAGCCGAGTCATAAGTCATGTCTGAGTACATCACGGACAGCTTGGGTAGGGGCTTCATTCAAAAATTCACGTCCCCTGCTGGCGATAGGTTTTTCTTTGTGAAGAAGAAGGAGAGCACCCTTCGACCCTGCATAGATTACAGAGGCTTGAATGCCATCACGTCAAGAACCTATACACCCGTCCGCTGATTCCAGAGCTCTTTGACAGGGTCAAAGGGGCTTGCATCTTCACAAAATTAGACCTCCGAGGAGCAAACAACCTGGTTTGCATACGTACCGGAGAGGACTGGAAAACGGCTTTCAACACCAGGGACGGCCATTATGAGTATTTGGTCATGCCGTATGGGTTGAGTAACGCTCCCGCAGTGTTTCAGGAGTTCATGAATTACATCTTTCATGATCTGTTGTACTCGTGTGTAGTGGTATATCTGGACGATATCCTCATCTTCTCCCCAGATTTGTCCTCTCATAGACTGGACGTGCGGCAAGTCCTCCTGCGACTGAGGAGGAATCGGTTGTATGCCAAGATGGAGAAATGTGTCTTTGAGCAGACCTCTTTGCCCATTCTCGGATACATCATCTCTGACTCCGGATTACGGATGGATCCTGAGAAGCTCTCTGCTGTGCTGAAGTGGACTCGTTCTGTGGGGACTAAGGCTATTGAGCAGTTCCTTGGTTTTGCAAATTATTACAGGCAATTCATTGCCCATTTCTCGTCCTTGATCAAGCCCATCACGGCTCTCATCTCTATGGGAGCAAAAGCCTGCGAGTGGACCCCAGAGGCCGAGAACACCTTTTCCACCTTAAAGCGCTTTTTCTCCGAGGCTCCTGCCTTACACCGACCAGAGGTAAACAGATAGTTCATAGTAGAGGTAGACGCCTCCTCCATAGGAGCAGGGGCTGTCTTCTCCCAGACATCCTCTTCAGGTCTGTTAGTCACCAGCAGGTTTTTCTCCAAAGCATTTACCTCATCGGAGAAAATGAGGATATTATAAGAACGGTGCATATGATATCTGTTCGTTCAGGCCAGCTCTATCTGTTGATCTCATCCTATAGATCCACTTCGTCTCCCTCCTCAGGATTTCCATATCCCAGTCTCCACCCCTTACCGGTTTGTGGTCACCTCCATTCTTGGGAAGTGACTTTGTGTAGCAAAAAGCGTCTGTCAGTGTGTTCCTCCTCCACTGAGGTGAGCTGGGTGGTGGAGGAGGATGATAGGAGTGGTTAATGAACCAGAATGCTGCTCTTCCGGTATTTGGAACGCAAATCGGAAGTAGCGTGTGCTAATGGAACGCACGCGGACACGCCCATTTCTTCCTTCACTCCTTCTATGTAGTGATAAAAGGGACTGTGGCTGGGAGCCCAGCGCCGCTGATATAAATGAAGGAGAGGGGATTACCAGGTCCTCCTGCAGCGTCCAAAGGGCCAAGTAGAACCCCTGGCATCCAAGCTAGTACAAGCACTCCTGATGACACCCACACCGTAATCTGTGGGCAGAAACGCATCGAGTGTGGACGAACATATGTACAGCTGTACAGATAAGTAGAATGGTTTATCTTGCCTGATCTAATCTTATTCGTTGTGTTGCTTATATACAGAGTAAGGCTACTTTCACAAAACTATGTTTTCCCTGTCCGTGGGATCCTACTTTTTGTAGGATCCCACGGACAGGAAAGGAAAGCATCGGAGGTGACCTCCAGATGCTTTTTTCTGTGTCCGGGTCCGGGATTATCATGGATCCGGACACAACAGGGCACTTTCACTTTTGCAATGTATATTATACATTGCAGAAGTGAAATATAAGAAAGAGTTAAAAATAAAAAATCATTATGCTCACCTATTCGGGATCCACCGCTGCCTTCCAGCAAGGTCCGTGTGCTTGCAGGACCTGTGATGATGTCACAGAGCATCATCGGGTCACATGACCGCAGTTACCATGGTAACTGCGGTCATGTGACCCGATGATGCTCTCTGACATCATCACAGGTCCTGCAAGCACACGGACCTTGCTGGGAGGCAGCGGTGGATAGAGGATAGATGAGCATATTGATTTTTTTATTTTTAACTCTTTCTTATACTTAATTACACTTCTGCAATGTATATTATACATTGCAGAAGTGTAATTAGAAGGGTTGGAGCAATTTTAGTGTACTGAGCATGCTCAGTACACTAAAATCTGATCCGAGGTGACATCAGATGTTTCCTCGGACCCTGCTCCATAGGGACCCATGTTAATGGAATCGGATCGGATCGGACTTGGCATAATTGCCATCCGATCTGTCAGATCCGATTCTATCCAGTTTTTTATTCGGATTACGGATGGGCGAATCCTAAACTACTCGGAATCGCTAGACTCTAACGAGTCCGAGTCAGATACTCGCTACTCGTTGCGAGTCTAGCGATTCCAATGTTAATGAATGGGTAGCGAGTATTGCAGCGAAACCTGCAATTCCCCATTATATTCTTTAAAAGCCAGCAGCAAAAAGCCACCGGCGTCTAAAGAATAGTAAAAAAAAACAAAAAAAAAACCAGCTTCCCCGCATGCTAACAGCTCCCTAGCAACCCGCTGTGTTTACTGGTTACCAGCTACACAGCGGGCTGCAGGGAGTGCGATTCACCACCCCCCCCATCATGATGAGTTCTCTGTGCGGGGGTTAATCGCACTCCCTGCAGCCCACTGTGTAGCTGGTATCCAGTTAAAACAGCGGGTTACTAGGTATCTGTCAGCTGGCCTCCGGAACTTCCGGAAGTTAATTTATTTACTTCACTCTGGAATCTCCGGAGGCCAGCAGAGAGAGTGGCTGTGAGAGCAGGGTTCAGCTCTGGACCCTGACTGTCACTTCTCAAGCCTGCTCTCCCTGTGTACAAACATGTATGTCTATGCACAGATGTAGCAGTGCTGAGATTGTTCTCAAGCCTGCTATCCCTGTGCACAGACATGTATGTCTATGCACAGAGATGTAGCAGTGCTGAGATTGTTCTCAAGCCTGCTATCCCTGTGCACAGACATGTATGTCTGTGCACAGAGATGTAGCAGAGCTGAGATTGTTCTCAGCCTGCTCTCCCTGTGCATAGGCATTGTATGTCTATGCACAGGGATGTAGCAGAGTGGACATCGCGTTTTGGACTACGTCGGACTGAAGAGGATTTTTTTAATTAAAGATGGAGTCCCTAATGGCTTTTTTGTTTTATTTCTAATAAAAAAAATTTCTCTGTGTTGTGTTTTTTTTTAAACAATTTAATAGAAATTCATGGCGGTCAAGTCAATTATTGCCGTGATCGCCATAAATTTCGGCCTTAGGGCCAGCTGATAATAAAAAGCTGGCCCTAACCCCTTTATTACCCAGTGAGCCACTGCACCAGGGCCACTGGAAGAGCGGGGATCAGCGCCAGAGGATGGCGCTTCAATGAACGCGCCATCTTCTGGGGCGGCTGCGGGCTGCAATTCGCAGCGGGGGTGCCCAGAAAGTTGGGCCTCCCTGCGCTGTGGATTCCAGCCCCCAGCTGCTTAGCTGTACTTGGCTAGACATAGAAATTGCGCGGAGCCCCACGCATTTTTTTTTTATTATTTCATGAAATTCATGAAATAATAAAAAAAAAAGGGGGCTCACCTGTATTCTTGTGTCTTGCCAGGTACAAATAGGCACCTGGGGGCTGGGGGCAGCCCGTCGCTGCCTGCTGAATCCGGTTGGTTCCAAAAATACGGCGAAGCTCACGTCATTTTTTTTTTTGAAAAATCAATAAGGCAATCCTAAAAAAGGATTGCATCTTTACTAACCCCTCGACCATGGTGGAGGGGTTAATAAAGATGCAGTCCCTTTTATTTATATATGGATTTTTCAGAAAAATTTGACGTGGTCTTCGCCGTATTTTTGTAACCAGCCAGATCCAGCAGGCAGCGACGGGCTGCCCCCAACCCCCAGGTGCCTATTTGTTCCTGGCCAGACACAAGAATATAGGGGAGCCCTTTTTTTTTATTATTTCATGAATTTCATGAAATAATAACAAAAAAAATGCGTGGGGCTTCGCACAATTTCTATGTCTAGCCAGGTACAGCTAAGCAGCTGGGGGCTGGAATCCACAGCGCAGGGAGGCCCAAGCTTTCTGGGCACCCCCCGCTGCGAATTGCAGCCCGCAGCCGCATGTCTGTACACAGGGATAGCAGACTTGATAACAATCTCAGCTCTGCTACATCTATGTGCACATGTACACAGGGAGAGCAGGCGGGCTCTAGGACCCTGGAGCTGCCGCAGCCCACAGGACCCGGAGCCCAGCACAGAGCACACAGCAGACAGCCAGAAGAGAGGTAAGGAGCATTTCTCCCCCCTCCCTTCCTTCGCTCCCTGCACGCTCCCCCCAGCACAGTCCTGACTTAGGACCGGGGGGGAGAGGGGGGGGCGAACTCGTTACTGTGCGAGTAATCCCTGCGATTACTCGCAGAGTAACGAGTCGGGCGAATCCCTTACTACTCGGCGAGTACCGAGTAGTAACGAGTAGATTCGCCCATCCCTAATTCGGATGCAAAATTTGGAGCAGTCTCTAAGTGTTAAAAACTCAGTTGACAGGCAGGATATAAGACAGGGTGAACGCAGGGAAACAATCTTCTCCCCTGTGTGGATGGTGTGGATTTATGGACACTAGGTGTGAGGGTTACACACAATTGAAATAATTTTAATTAAATTATTAAAGGTTACATTTTAATAAGTGCACTCTGTGGAGATTTAAGATGTAGAAATACCAGCCTTACACCGCCCAAGTGCATCCCAGTGTCATCAAACAAGTCAGAAACATCAGGAGACAACAGTGAACCCATTACTTCACCATGAATGGAGACACAGGACAGTGACCCAGCTGTCAGTTTTGTCAAGGACCAGATAACTAAAGAACATTCCTGCCCGAGTCCAGATGCTCCCCAAGAAGCAAAACACCTATGGAATGAGAAAGGAAAACTGTATACCAAGAGAAACTGTGCAGACTGCAGAACCCATGAGATGGTCTGGCAGATAGTGGTACCCAAAAGAGATGTGTATATGGTTTTGGAAGCATATCACAATGATGCAGGACACTTTGGTTGGAAGAAGCTAGAGATGTTGCTGAAAGGCCGCTTCTATTGGGTTGGTTTGAGAGGTTCCAGTGACAGATGCTGTAGAAATTGTGGACCACGTCACCTGAGAAGAAAGGACCAGGGAAGCCAAAAAGCACCATTACAGCCTATCGTTACCAAGCAACCCCTTGAAATAGTAGCCTTGGATTATGTGAAGCTGACACCCAGCAGATCAGGTTACATCTATGCCCTTACCATGGTGGATCACTACTCCAGATTCTTAGTGGTAGCACCATTTAAAGACTTAACAGCAGAAACAGCAGCTAAAACCTTTCAAACCTACTTCCGTAGACCACACTGGTATCCAGAGCAGGTATTGACAGATCAAGGTTCTGCATTTGAATCTGAACTGTTTCAAGAATTCTTGGGCTTACAGGGTTGCAAAAAGATCAGAACCACACCTTACCATTCCCAAACAAATGGACTGTGTGAGAAAATGAACAACATTGTCATCGATATGTTGAAGACATTACCCCTTGAAGAAAGAAATCAGTGGCCAGAGAAACTACCTGACCCAGTGGACATGTACAACCACATACCGTACGTTCCACCAACTACACACCAGCATACCTGAAGCAAGCAAGACCTGGAAAAATTCCAGTTGACCTAGAGATGGGAATTGTAGTACAGTCCCTGACAAAAGTTATGTCACTTATCCATGTTATGCAAATAAAAGCTTAGAACCTGACGTTAAATTCATCCATTGGTTATATACATTACTCTTTTGAAAGCTGAAACCCTCCCAAATGTGGTTTAGGTTAAGAAAATAAATTTGCATCAATGCTGAAATATTGATCATTTAATGAACACAGAGTGATCAGATTTTGGCAAGACAAAAGTTTTGTCGCCTGGTCATATAATGCACCCAATCTTAGTTTACATTCTCACCTGTGCTCCGTAAATGATCGGTTAATTAGTGGGTGTGTATAAAAAGAAACCCAGTACCCCATACCTTCACTTGAACTGTAACTTGAGCTCTGACATCATGCCAAAAATCCACCCTGCGACCAAAACCTTGATTATCAAGAGGCTGAAGACCAGATCCACTGCAGAGGTGGCTGGCACCTTTAATGTGTCTCAGCGTTAAGTACAAAAAATTAAAAAAAGATTTGAATGGACCGGAGATGTGTTTGACAAGCCCAGGTCCGGAAGATCCCGCAAGGCTCAGGAGGAACGTTTGATGGTTAGAGAATCCAAAACAAGCCACTCTTCCACTGCAGCAGTGCTCCAACAGGCTGGTCACCGCAAGTCCCTGTGTCAACTAGAACAGTTTGTAGGATTCTGTCTCAAAATGGCCTCCATGGTCAAATCAGTGCACAGTAGCCAGCACTAAACAAAAGGCAAATAAAAAACTGTATGGCATGTGCAAAGTCCCACAGTCTGCTAAAGAGATGGACACTGGAAAAGTGGCAGAAGGTGGATTTTTCTGATGAATCTTCAGTAGAATTACACCACAGCTGCCGCAAATACTGCAGGAGATCTACTGGTAAAAGAAAGATCATGGTCTGTTATGATACCTGTTATTGTTATCGTTACTGTTATGATGTTACGAAAATTTTACTCAGTCTGGGGGTACTGAAGGTAACTAGGGGGGAATGTGGCACCCTGTGCCAGACAGCCACAGGACCAACTAGGGATTTCCATATCTGGTACCCACATACACACAACATCTTCCACTCCAGGCCTGTAGGGGGAGCACCACTGGTTGCTTAAGCCAAATCCCCTTTAAATAAAGTTGCTGGAGTTAGCCAGAGTGTGCAGTCGCTAGGAGAACTGTGAAGATCAGGTCAGAGCCTAGTGAGCAAATCTGGTTACCGGAGCCGTGCTACCCTGAAGCCAGTGCAGCGCCAGAGCCAGTGTGAGTGTCCAGAGAGTGAGGACCAAAGGCAGAGGTGAGGAACAGTACAGTGGGGGCAGAGGAGCCATACCAGCTCACCCCAATAGAGCACCGGACACTGGAGTCCGAGTCTGCAAAGAAGAGATTAGCCCAGCAGAGAATCCCAGTACACCATGGAGGCTTAGCTTCCCGGACACCCGCAGCACTCCCCATTTGAGAGTCAGGAGCCGCAGAAGAGGTAGCGGTAGCCAAGTGAGATCCCTCAGTGCAGCAACACGGGTGTGATAGAGACAAGAGAGGTCAGACCTGGTTCCACACGCCAGACTTCAGGACAAGGGAGCAGGACAAAGAGGCCTATAGCCCACTCAGTGTGGAAATCCCAGAGTGCATCCTTCAACCCTGGAAGTGTACCTGCAAACCACCAGTAAAGGTACAGAAAAGACTCTCTTGTGTGTGTGTCCATCCTTCCGGCCTGTCCCACACAGCAAAGACCCCGCTGCCAATCATTCTCTCCCTGTCTGCAGCATTTAAACTGAGTTTTTTTTCTCTCCTGTTTAGCCCCGCCCCTCAGGGGCGGGGCTAACGGACTTTCTGGGAGAGAGAAGAAAAAACTGTTTAAATGCTGCAGACAGGGAGAGAGTAATTGGCAGCGGTGGGCAGATTACACATGCAGGGGGTGTGAATCTGCCCTTGGCTGCAGCCCCTAGCCACCTCCTTAGTGGCTGCAGCATGTAAGTTTTCTAAGTGTATTATCTCGGGGTACAGGGCTGCTCAAGTGCTGGGGGACCTCTTTTCTGCATGTTGCAGACATGCTGCATCCAGTGCTGTAATTAGATCACTATGCCTGGTTTGGTGACAGGTCCTCTTTAAGAGTAGTGTGGGTGGAGCGTAGAGCAGCACTGAACAGGTGGGTGGAGAGACTAACAATAGAAAAATCCGGGAACACAATGGTAGAGTGAGTCGCAAAAGAAGAAGTTAGACACAACAGTCAGAGAGAAGAAGAACACCGAGTTGAGGCAGACATTCCCAGGAGGGAGGAAGGGTTCCCTGGAGGACGCAGAATCCTAGAGGTGATATTCCTAGGAGTGAAAGCTCACTCCACAGCTGAAGGCGAGGGAAAGAAGCTGGAAACAGAGACACCCGACAGTGAGAAAGAGGGAGCCTGGTGATCCCACAGTCATACATGGAACACTGGAGGCTAGGCCGCTACAGCCAGAGAACCGGCTCTGTATAGGTGACCGGGGGCACTCTAGGACCCTAATCACAGGACATACCAGCGTGGGGCAGGTACTCCATGACCTGCAGCCTACCTAATACCACAGTCTAGGAACACAGCCATCCGACTAGGGCTAGTGGCCCTGACTTAGAGGGAATCATCACACAAGAGCCCGTGAAGGCCAGTCCAAACTCGTGAGTGAGGAGACAGAGAGAGGAAAGGGCCTGAAAGGACTTGAGGGAACAAACGCAGAGGAGCTGCATGAGCTGCATAACCCCAGTTACCCGGAGCAGTGCTAAAGTGTGAGAACTGTAACTTGAAAGAGCTGAAAGAAACTCGTAAAGTGTTGTGAACTGCTGCTAAAGAACTTTACGTAAAGTACCCAGTAAGCTCACCACTGCCTGAGACTGCTTTCTTCAAGTGCCGCAGCAGAGTCCACCTGAGGAGCCAAAGACTGCTTTTCCCACATGCTAGCTGGAGAAGCTGCAGCAGCAAAGTAAGTGACTGGTTTGTGGAGCCCACTGGGATGGGGTACTTGGTACTGGACCGGGTATCACGGGGGTTATCATGGCGTTCTTGGTCCAGACCGTGTCCTGAGCCAACAAGTAAAGGGGTTATTTACAGGGATTGTCGTGACACCACCCATGGGTTGTGGTCAATGCGGACCACCGCTGCTGCTTGCTTTTGCCAGGAGGATGGATGGTGCTGCAGCCAGATGGATGAGCTGCTCCTGACAGGGTGAAAAGATGTAATAAAGTTCTGCATGCAGGGAATCACACACGAGAGACTGAAGCAGGGTTCACCGGGTTTTACTAGCAAGTTCTTTCTCAGTGCAAACAATTCACGGTACAGTTCTTTTACATGGGTAACTCCAGACAGTCCCTTAACCCTCTGCAGCCAGGTTTCTTCTGAGACCCTTCACTCTCTGATACCTTCCAGGCTTTCGTCTACTCTTCTCTTCTCCGTGGGCTGTATGGTGGCAACTCGGTCCCTTGTCTGGCTTCTCCCGGAGTATGGGTAGCAAGCATGAGTCCTATGTGCTGCTGAACCTCCAGCCCGTATGTTAGGAACTGACCTGGAATCAGAGTCCACCGTCAGTGTGTCCGGGAACCGGCATATAGCTGCGGTCCCCCCAGAGCCGATTCTCTAGTCCCAGCCTAGCCTTAGGTGTCTCTATGTTGTGGGGGATCTCCGGGCCCTTTCCTACCCGTGTGACTACCGTGTACTCCAGGGGATCCCTCCTGCCAGTCATCCTCTGCTGTCGTCCTCGGACCAAGCTGCACTGGTCCGGTCTCAGTCTTTCCCTTCCCTTTGATTCCCGAGCTGTGGAGCAGGCTTTCTCTGTTTTTACTTATCAAACATATAGTATGGTATTAGATTTAGGTTGCCATAAGAGTAATACCAAAATTGGATACAGTTTGGATAAAAAACAAAACTTTATTTGTATAAATATTTAAAAGGATTCAGACTCACAACATGAAATAGGAACCTCAAAGACAACCACAAATACAATTACAGTGTTCATAATAGGCAAAAAATTCAAACCTATAGGAGCCCTGTTCACAAATAACAATTGATTCATCTATATCGGAGTGCCTCCATTTAAGGTGGCTATCCTATAGTTACATTATTTGTTTCTCCAAAGGGCAGAGCAATGTATGCGTCCCAGTAGGTCTAGGGTATTAACACCGTATTTTTTGTAGTCTTGCGGAGGTCCTAATATTTAAAATCTACAGAGCTTGACGCGTTTGGCCCTGTTATTATCAACGGGCTCATCAGAAGTATTTTGGAGCGGTCTTTCAGCCTGGAAAGATAGCCAAGTCAATACACATCTTTTACAGAAATTCAGTATCCACTGTTTAATAATTTACTGTGGGTTACCTTATACTTTTATAGCTGTAACACCCAGGGACCCAGCTATTACTACCAAGAGTCCTTATGGGATAAGATATTGGACCAGGTGCACTAGGGTTAAAAATTCAAATTGGTATTATTGCAAGGTGTATTTAAGGGTGGAAATTGGGTTTTTTATTCCCATAGTACTTACTGGGTGACACCAAAAATCAATATGACATCCCACCAATGAGGCCAATTCGAATAGTAGTCCAGTTCAATCTATTCAATAAATTACAGAACAAAAATGAAAAAGATAGAAAAAAAGGATCTGAAGAAAAAGATGTAACTAGATGTAAAATTACTTACACGCTTCTAAATGACAAACTCCCATTATTTCAGGAGAATGGTTAATGGCTGTAGATACATTAATACAAAGCACCACCGACCACAACCCTACAAAAAGGAAGCCTTATTTAAAATGAGGTAAAAAGGCAACCAGGGAAAAATTCCCATAGGAGATTGTCAAAGATAGTTAATCAAGCAACTGGTTAGATACTTACAGATCCTGTGGACTGATTCAATGTGGCCCCATGGTAGGAGTGATCTGGAGTCAGCCCAGCTTCCCTTAAATAGCCCCTATTGAGCCTACCTCCAGCAACTGAATCAAATCAACTATGATCAATTGCAACCCTCCCTACGACCTCCGATCCAAACAGGTCCCTTTAATGGACGGACAGGGAGGGACTTCCTGAATCAAATAATTAACCTCTCCTCGTATACCCTAAATAGTTGTGAACAGGAGGTATTGAGGTATTGAGGTATTGTGCCAACAGAGAGGTTTGACGCATTTAACTGGAGCAAAGATCTTGCCCTTTTTTGTCGTAAATTAAAATGGAAAAAGTTTTTCCTCACAAATAATGAGGAAGATCTTGCTAGATTCAATCTTACAAGTGAGGACAGAGAAGCCTTGGAGGATTTGGGTATACTATGGGAAGATGGTAGAAGACCTATGAGCAAGGGCCCCTTCACATCCCTGAAAAATAAGAGCACAAAACTACCACCCAAGAGTGAATTTGACTCAATTGACGTATTTATGAGATTGGTATGTGATGAGATGAAACTATTGCAACAAAAAAAGGGAGGCTATTCCTCTAATTTATCCTCTGAAGAGATGAGGGCTTTAGTTGAATTGTCTGAGAGGAAACAAATTGTGATAAAAGCCTCTGATAAGGGCGGTAACATCGTCCTTCTTGATCACAATCAATATCTTGAGATGTGTCAATCGATCCTTAGTTACAGAATGGAGTTCATGACGCAACGACATCCTACTGTACCAACATTTTATGCCCTGCCAAAAATTCATAAGGGTACTTCCCCATTAAAAGGCAGGCCAATTGTTGTGGGTATTGACTCCATTTCACAAAATGTTGGGATATACATAGATAGCATTCTGAGACCATTTGTGGTTTCATTGTCGTCCTATGTTCGTGATACCAGTGACCTTATTAGGAAACTGGATGGGATTATAATGGAAGAAACGGTATTCTTTGCATCTATTGACGTAGAAGCATTATATAGTTCCTTACATCATGACATTGGCTTAAAGGCGGTTGATCATTTCTTGAGGACAAGAGGTAGTCAATTGGGACAACACAATCTGTTTGTTCTTGAATTGTTGCACTTTGTCCTACATCATAATTATTTTTTGTTCAACCGGAAATATTACCACCAGCTCAGGGGCACAGCGATGGGGAGCCCTTGTGCTCCCTCTTACGCTAATTTGCTCCTGGGCTGGTGGGAGGACACCTTGGTGTTCGATGAATCTATGTGTAGTTGGACAGAAAAGATTCTCTTCTGGGGGCGATATGTGGATGATGTACTGGTCCTGTGGAATGGGTCAGTAGGATCCTTTGGTGAGTTTGTAAAAGAGCTTATCTCCAATAATATAGGCATTTTCTTTACATCTGAGATCAGTCATAAGGAATTGGCTTTTCTGGATGTCCAGCTATCCAGGGACCACAGTGGAAGGATCTGTACTAAGGTACATCGAAAACCCACATCAACCAATAATCTACTCCACTGGACCAGCCATCACCCGGCCCCGTTGAGAAAATGTATCCCAAAAGGGCAATACCTGAGTTTGAGGCACAACTGCTCAGATATTAATTCATTTTATAACCAGGCAAAAGATCTAGAGAGACGGTTTTTGGATAGAGGATATCCATTGGATGTCCTGAAAAAAGCCTATAAAAATGCCCTATGTTGCAATAGGGAATCCCTTCTAGTGCCAAAACCTAAAAAAACAGACAAAATTACCAGAGTTATTGGAACCTTTGACGTAAGAAATGTAGAGATAACAAACATATTCAGAAAGCATTGGGGTGTGCTTCGTGCAGACCCTAATATTTGTGATCTAATTTCACCATTCCCATCAATCACCTTCAGAAAAGGGAGATCCATTGGTGATGCATAGTTTTTATCAACCACTAAAGGAAAATGTCACATGGCTGGAGGAGAGGAGAACTGTAGGGACCTATAGATGCGGTCACTGTTCAATATGCCCTTGGATTGCACCTAGCAAGGAGTCTGTTTGTGCTGCAACGGGCAAGAGTTACAAAATGCGTGGCTTTGCAAATTGTAGCACAAAAGTGGTAATTTACGTAATCAGTTGTGGTTGCCCGTTAAACTATGTTGGTAAAACGATCAGAGAGTTTAGAAGACGTGTTGGTGAGCATTTGGGTGATGTGAGAAATACTAGAGATACCCCAGTGTCCCGACACGTCCACTCCGTACATAACGGTGACCTTAAAACTCTAAAGTTTAGGGTCCTTGAAGTTGTTCCCCCATCCCCCAGACAAGGTGACTTTAATAAAAAAACTATTGCAAAAAGAAAGCAGATGGATATATAATTTCCACTGCGTACAACCTGACGGTATGAATGAGCAAATTACATACAGATGCTTTCTGTAGTTTTTTTGTCCCTCTCTTGCTGCCATGTCTTTAAACTTAGTTAGAACAGGAATAAATCCCTAAAAGCCAATGACGATGATCACCCGAGAAGGGTAAAGTCCTCTAAATGGTGATTAAATATATCCCATTTATTAAAATATTAAGAAATTAAAAGATAACCTTTTACACACTGGATAGTTGTACACTAAGGATAGACCAGCTTGTACTTTCTAAAAAGAGGATGGAATGAAATGATGTCAGGAAAAGATAGGTTCATAAAGAGTTAATAATATGCTGATTCAATATAGCCTTCATGTAAACTTCTAGTATTTATGTATACAGTCTGTGCACAATATGAATAATTAAATTGAATATTTGGTTAAGAGCTGTCACTGGAGTCAAACCTGTGATGGTGCCATGTTGTGCTCTAGTGACTGCTCGTTTATACAGAGGCTCCATCCATCCCTAACAAGAGGAAAGCTCACTGGGAACTCTTGTTTCCTTCTGTGAGCTTCCAGGAGCACATTGATCTCTCCTCATGTGCAATTGATCATAGTTGATTTGATTCAGTTGCTGGAGGTAGGCTCAATAGGGGCTATTTAAGGGAAGCTGGGCTGACTCCAGATCACTCCTACCATGGGGCCACATTGAATCAGTCCACAGGATCTGTAAGTATCTAACCAGTTGCTTGATTAACTATCTTTGACAATCTCCTATGGGAATTTTTCCCTGATTGCCTTTTTACCTCATTTTAAATAAGGCTTCCTTTTTGTAGGGTTGTGGTCGGTGGTGCTTTGTATTAATGTATCTACAGCCATTAACCATTCTCCTGAAATAATGGGAGTTTGTCATTTAGAAGCGTGTAAGTAATTTTACATCTAGTTACATCTTTTTCTTCAGATCCTTTTTTTCAATCTCTTTCATTTTTGTTCTGTAATTTATTGAATAGATTGAACTGGACTACTATTTGAATTGGACTCATTGGTGGGATGTCATATTGATTTTTGGTGTCACCCAGTAAGTACTATGGGAATAAAAAACCCAATTTCTACCCTTAAATACACCTTGCAATAATACCAATTTGAATTTTTAACCCTAGTGCACCTGGTCCAATATCTTATCCCATAAGGACTCTTGGTAGTAATAGCTGGGTCCCTGGGTGTTACAGCTATAAAAGTATAAGTTAACCCACAGTAAATTATTAAACAGTGGATACTGAATTTCTGTAAAAGATGTGTATTGACTTGGCTATCTTTCCAGGCTGAAAGACCGCTCCAAAATACTTCTGATGAGCCCGTTGATAATAACAGGGCGAAACGCATCAAGTTCTGGAGATTTTAAATATTAGGACCTCTGCAAGACTACAAAAAATACGGTGTTAATACCCTAGACCTACTGGGACGCATAAATTGCTCTGCCCTTTGGAGAAACAAATAATGTAACTATAGGATAGCCACCTTAAATGGAGGCACTCCGATATAGATGAATCAATTGTTATTTGTTAACAGGGCTCCTATAGGTTTGAATTTTTGCCTATTATGAACACTGTAATTGTATTTGTGTTTGTCTTTGAGGTTCCTATTTCATGTTGTGAGTCTGGATCCTTTTAAATATTTATACAAATAAAGTTTTGTTTTTTATCCAAACTGTATCCAATTTTGGTATTACTCTTATGGCAACCTAAATCTAATACCATACTATATGTTTGATAAGTAAAAACAGAGAAGGCCTGCTCCACAGCTCGGGAATCAAAGGGAAGGGAAAGACTGAGACCGGACCAGTGCAGCTTGGTCCGAGGACGACGGCAGAGGATGACTGGCAGGAGGGATCCCCTGGAGTACACGGTAGTCACACGGGTAGGAAAGGGCCCGGAGATCCCCCACAACATAGAGACACCTAAGGCTAGGCTGGGACTAGAGAATCGGCTCTGGGGGGACCACAGCTATATGCCGGATCCCGGACACACTGATGGTGGACTCTGATTCCAGGTCAGTTCCTAACACACGGGCTGGAGGTTCAGCAGCACATAGGACTCATACTTGCTACCCATACTCCGGGAGAAGCCAGACAAGGGACCGAGTTGCCACCATACAGCCCACAGAGAAGAGTAGACGAAAGCCTGGAAGGCATCAGAGAGTGAAGGATCTCAGAAGAAACCTGGCTGCAGAGGGTTAAGGGACTGTCTGGAGTTACCCATGTAAAAGAACTGTACAGTGAATTGTTTGCACTGAGAAAGAACTTGCTAGTAAAACCCGGTGAACCCTACTTCAGTCTCTCGTGTGTGATTCCCTGCATGCAGAACTTTATTACATCTTTTCACCCTGTCAGGAGCAGCCCGACCCACGGCGGGCACATCCATCTGGCTGCAGCACCATCCATCCTCCTGGCAAAAGCAAGCAGCAGCGGTTGTCTGCATTGACCACAACCCGTCAGTGGTGTCATGACAATCCCTGTAAATAACCCCTTTACTTGTTGGCTCAGGACACGGTCCGGACCAAGACCGCCATGATAGCCCTGGTCCAGTACCAAGTACCCCGTCCCAGTGGGCTCCACAAACCAGTCACTTACTTTGCTGCTGCAGCTTCTCCAGCCAGCGTGTGGGAAAAGCAGTCTTTGGCTCCTCAGGTGGACTCTGCTGCGGCACTTGAAGAAAGCAGTCTCAGGCAGTGGTGAGCTTACTGGGTACTTTACGTAAAGTTCTTTAGCAGCAGTTCACAACACTTTACGAGTTACAGTTCTTTCAGCTCTTTCAAGTTACAGTTCTCACACTTTAGCACTGCTCCGGGTAACTGGGGTTATGCAGCTCATGCAGCTCCTCTGCGTTTGTTCCCTCAAGTCCTTTCAGGCCCTTTCCTCTCTCTGTCTCCTCACTCACGAGTTTGGTCTGGCCTTCACGGGCTCTTGTGTGATGATTCCCTCTAAGTCAGGGCCACTAGCCCTAGTCGGATGGCTGTGTTCCTAGACTGTGGTAGTAGGTAGGCTGCAGGTCATGGAGTACCTGTCCCACGCTGGTATGTCCTGTGATTAGGGTCCTAGAGTGCCCCCGGTCACCTATACAGAGCCGGTTCTCTGGCTGTAGCGGCCTAGCCTCCAGTGTTCCATGTATGACTGTGGGATCACCAGGCTCCCTCTTTCTCACTGTCGGGTGTCTGTTTCCAGCTTCTTTCCCTCGCCTTCAGCTGTGGAGTGAGCTTTCTCTCCTAGGAATATCACCTCTAGGATTCTGCGTCCTCCAGGGAACCCTTCCTCCCTCCTGGGAATGTCTGCCTCAACTCGGTGTTCTTCTTTTCTCTGAGTGTGTCTAACTTCTTCTTTTGCGACTCACTCTACCATTGTGTTCCCGGAGTTTTCTATTGTTAGTCTCTCCACCCACCTGTTCAGTGCTGCTCTACACTCCACCCACACTACTCTTAAAGAGGACCTGTCACCAAACCAGGCATAGTGATCTAATTACAGCACTGGATGCAGCATGTCTGCAACATGCAGACGAGGGGTCCCCCAGCACTTGAGCAGCCCTGTACCCCGAGATAATACACTTAGAAAACTTACATGCTGTAGCCACTAAGGAGGTGGCTAGGGGCTGCAGCCAAGGGCAGATTCACACCCCCTGCATGTGTAATCTGCCCACCGCTGCCAATCACGCTCTCCCTGTCTGCAGCATTTAAACAGTTTTTTCTTCTCTCGCCCAGAAAGTCCGTTAGCCCCGCCCCCTGAGGGGTGGGGCTAATTAGGAGAGAAAAAAACTCAGTTTAAATGCTGCAGACAGGGAGAGAATGATTGGCAGCGGGGTCTTTGCTGTGTGGGACAGGCCGGAAGGATGGACACACACACGAGAGTCTTTTCTGTACCTTTACTGGTGGTTTGCAGGTACACTTCCAGGGTTGAAGGATGCACTCTGGGATTTCCACACTGAGTGGGCTATAGGCCTCCTTGTCCTGCTCCCTTGTCCTGAAGTCTGGCGTGTGAAACCAGGTCTGACCTCTCTTGTCTCTATCACACCCGTGTTGCTGCACTGAGGGATCTCACTTGGCTACCGCTACCTCTTCTGCGGCTCCTGACTCTCAAATGGGGAGTGCTGCGGGTGTCCGGGAAGCTAAGCCTCCATGGTGTACTGGGATTCTCTGCTGGGCTAATCTCTCCTTTGCAGACTCGGACTCCAGTGTCCGGTGCTCTCTTGGGGTGAGCTGGTATGGCTCCTCTGCCCCCACTGTACTGTTCCTCACCTCTGCCTTTGGTCCTCACTCTCTGGACACTCACACTGGCTCTGGCGCTGCACTGGCTTCAGGGGTAGCACGGCTCCGGTAACCAGATTTGCTCACTAGGCTCTGAGCTGATCTTCACAGTTCTCCTAGCGACTGCACACTCTGGCTAACTCCGCCCCCAGCACCTTTATTTATAGGGGATCTGGCTTAAGCAGCCAGTGGTGCTCCCCCTACAGGCCTGGAGTGGAAGATGTTGTGTGTATGTGGGTACCAGATGTGGAAATCCCTAGTTGGTCCTGTGGCTGTCTGGCACAGGGTGCCACATTCCCCCCTAGTTACCTTCAGTACCCCCAGACTGAGTAAAGATTTTCGTAACATCATAACAATAACAATAACAGGTATCATAACAGACCATGATCTTTCTACCACCAGTAGATCTCCTGCAGTATTTGCGGCAGCTGTGGTGTAATTCTACTGAAGATTCATCAGAGAAATCCACCTTCTGCCACTTTTCCAGTGTCCATCTCTTTAGCAGACTGTGGGACTTTGCACATGCCATACAGTTTTTTATTTGCCTTTTGTTTAGTGCTGGCTACTGTGCACTGATTTGACCATGGAGGCCATTTTGAGACAGAATCCTACAAACTGTTCTAGTTGACACAGGGACTTGCGGTGACCAGCCTGTTGGAGCACTGCTGCAGTGGAAGAGTGGCTTGTTTTGGATTCTCTAACCATCAAACGTTCCTCCTGAGCCTTGCGGGATCTTCCGGATCTGGGCTTGTCAAACACATCTCCGGTCCATTCAAATCTTTTTTAATTCTTTGTACTTAACGCTGAGACACATTAAAGGTGCCAGCCACCTCTGCAGTGGATCTGTTCTTCAGCCTCTTGATAATCAAGGTTTGGTCGCAGGGTGGATTTTTGGCATGATGTCAGAGCTCAAGTTACAGTTCAAGTGAAGGTGTGGGGTACTGGGTTTCTTTTTATACACACCCACTAACCGATCATTTACGGAGCACAGGTGAGAATGTAAACTAAGATTGGGTGCATTATATGACCAGGCGACAAAACTTTTGTCTTGCCAAAATCTGATCACTCTGTGTTCATTAAATGATCAATATTTCAGCATTGATGCAAATTTATTTTCTTAACCTAAACCACATTTGGGAGGGTTTCAGCTTTCAAAAGAGTAATGTATATAACCAATGGATGAATTTAACGTCAGGTTCTAAGCTTTTATTTGCATAACATGGATAAGCGACATAACTTTTGTCAGGGACTGTACAACAATTCCCATCTCTAGGTCAACTGGAATTTTTCCAGGTCTTGCTTGCTTCAGGTATGCTGGTGTGTAGTTGGTGGAACGTACAGGTATGTGGTTGTACATGTCCACTGGGTCAGGTAGTTTCTCTGGCCACTGATTTCTTTCTTCAAGGGGTAATGTCTTCAACATATCGATGACAATGTTGTTCATTTTCTCACACAGTCCATTTGTTTGGGAATGGTAAGGTGTGGTTCTGATCGTTTTGCAACCGTGTAAGCCCAAGAATTCTTGAAACAGTTCAGATTCAAATGCAGAACCTTGATCTGTCAATACCTGCTCTGGATACCAGTGTGGTCTACAGAAGTAGGTTTGAAAGGTTTTAGCTGCTGTTTCTGCTGTTAAGTCTTTAACTGGTGCTGCCACTAAGAATCTGGAGTAGTGATCTACCATGGTAAGGGCATAGATGTAACCTGATCTGCTGGGTGTCAGCTTCACATAATCCAAGGCTACTATTTCAAGGGGTTGCTTGGTAACGATAGGCTGTAATGGTGCTTTTTGGCTTCCCTGGTCCTTTCTTCTCAGGTGACGTGGTCCACAATTTCTACAGCATCTGTCACTGGAACCTCTCAAACCAACCCAATAGAAGCGGCCTTTCAGCAACATCTCTAGCTTCTTCCAACCAAAGTGTCTTGCATCATTGTGATATGCTTCCAAAACCATATACACATCTCTTTTGGGTACCACTATCTGCCAGACCATCTCATGGGTTCTGCAGTCTACACAGTTTCCCTTGGTATACAGTTTTCCTTTCTCATTCCATAGGTGTTTTGCTTCTTGGGGAGCATCTGGACTCGGGCAGGAATGTTCTTTAGTTATCTGGTCCTTGACAAAACTGACAGCTGGGTCACTGTCCTGTGTCTCCTTCCATTCATGGTGAAGTAATGGGTTCACTGTTGTCTCCTGACGTTTCTGACTTGTTTGATGACACTGGGATGCACTTGGGCGGTGTAAGGCTGGTATTTCTACTTCTTAAACCTCCACAGAGTGCACTTATTAAAATGTAACCTTTAATAATTTAATTAAAATTTATTTCAATTGTGTGTAACCCTCACACCTAGTGTCCATAAATCCACACAGGGGAGAAGATTGTTTCCCTGCGTTCACCCTGTCTTATATCCTGCCTGTCAACTGAGTTTTTAACACTTTATGTTTTATAGTGTCCCGTTCCTTGGTGGCTCACCCTAGTATCCCTATCTCTGCTCAGGGTTTACCTCCTACATACACCTATGTCTATGTCTCACCACTATGTGTTGCTGTTGGATACTGGTCGAATCCTAGTATCCCTATCAGAGTGTGTACAGTGTGAAGTGGGAGTACCTAAATTGACTAGTGGTGCAGAGCTTACTCTTTAATTTGATATATACAGGTTTGTTATATAGATATAGAATTACCAACAACTACCTGTGCATATAGATATATATCATTGCTGCCAGGGCAAACTAACTATCTTTCACTGTACACATTTGGACTCACACCACTCCCCACTTAGGCTGGTTTCACACCACGATTTTGTGAAATCCGATGCTGTCCGATAGAAATCGGATCCGAATTTGCCCCCATGTAACCCTATGGGGATCGGACCGATTTGGATGTGCACTAATTGCCATCCGAATCGCGTCCGATACGATTTTGTGCGATTTCTTTCCGGTGCAAAAATTAGAAACTGCCCCGAATTTTGCATCCGAATTAGGGATGGGCAGGGATTACTCGCACAGTAACGAGTTCCCCCCCTGGTCCTAAGTCAGGACTGTGCTGGGGGGAGCGAGCAGGGAGCGAAGGAAGGGAGGGGGGAGAAATGCTCCTTACCTCTCTTCTGGCTGTCTGCTGTGTGCTCTGTGCTGGGCTCTGGGCCATGTGGGCTGCGGCAGCTCCAGGGTCTCAGAGCCCGCCTGCTCTCCCTGTGTACAGACATGTATGTCTGTGCACAGAGATGTAGCAGAGCTGAGATTGTTCTCAAGCCTGCTATCCCTGTGTACAGACATGCAGCTGCGGGCTGCAATTCGCAGCGGGGGGTGCCCAAAAAGCTTGGGCCTCCCTGCGCTGTGGATTCCAGCCCCCAGCTGCTTAGCTGTACCTAACTAGACATAGTACCTCCTGTTCACAACTATTTAGGGTATACGAGGAGAGGTTAATTATTTGATTCAGGAAGTCCCTCCCTGTCCGTCCATTAAAGGGACCTGTTTGGATCGGAGGTCGTAGGGAGGGTTGCAATTGATCATAGTTGATTTGATTCAGTTGCTGGAGGTAGGCTCAATAGGGGCTATTTAAGGGAAGCTGGGCTGACTCCAGATCACTCCTACCATGGGGCCACATTGAATCAGTCCACAGGATCTGTAAGTATCTAACCAGTTGCTTGATTAACTATCTTTGACAATCTCCTATGGGAATTTTTCCCTGGTTGCCTTTTTACCTCATTTCAAATAAGGCTTCCTTTTTGTAGGGTTGTGGTCGGTGGTGCTTTGTATTAATGTATCTACAGCCATTAACCATTCTCCTGAAATAATGGGAGTTTGTCATTTAGAAGCGTGTAAGTAATTTTACATCTAGTTACATCTTTTTCTTCAGATCCTTTTTTTCAATCTTTTTCATTTTTGTTTTGTAATTTATTGAATAGATTGAACTGGACTACTATTTGAATTGGCCTCATTGGTGGGATGTCATATTGATTTTTGGTGTCACCCAGTAAGTACTATGATTGCAAAGTATTCACTGATCTCAGGGAGACCAGTCCAAGAAAACACAGCGGGCAGCCGGCTAAAGCGCTCAAACACAGTGAATTCCTAGGCACATTGCCCCCTGGGAAATATGAACATGCAAATAGAGTCTGTGGAGCCTCGGTTAGGAGTCTCAAACACAGGACTAGCCATATATCCCTCCAGGGAAGGACCCAGTAAGTACTATGGGAATAAAAAACCCAATTTCTACCCTTAAATACACCTTGCAATAATACCAATTTGAATTTTTAACCCAAGTGCACCTGGTCCAATATCTTATCCCATAAGGACTCTTGGTAGTAATAGCTGGGTCCCTGGGTGTTACAGCTATAAAAGTATAAGGTAACCCAAAGTAAATTATTAAACAGTGGATACTGAATTTCTGTAAAAGATGTGTGTATTGACTTGGCTATCTTTCCAGGCTGAAAGACCTCTCCAAAATACTTCTGATGAGCCCGTTGATAATAACAGGGCCAAACGCATCAAGTTCTGTAGATTTTAAATATTAGGACCTCCGCAAGACTACAAAAAATACAGTGTTAATACCCTAGACCTACTGGGACGCATAAATTGCTCTGCCCTTTGGAGAAACAAATAATGTAACTATAGGATAGCCACCTTAAATGGAGGCACTCCGATATAGATGAATCAATTGTTATTTGTGAACAGGGCTCCTATAGGTTTGAATTTTTGCCTATTATGAACACTGTAATTGTATTTGTGGTTGTCTTTGAGGTTCCTATTTCATGTTGTGAGTCTGGATCCTTTTAAATATTTATACAAATAAAGTTTTGTTTTTTTATCCAAACTGTGTCCAATTTTGGTATTACTCTTATGGCGAGCAGGCTTTCTCTCCAGGCGACTGTGCCTCACAGGATTCTGCACCTTCAGGGAACCCAAAACCTTCAGGGAAGTCTCTCTCTATACTCTTGGTCTTTGCTGCTCAGCACCCTCTGGCCTAACTACTGACTAACTACTTCCTGTTTTCCCCTCTTGTACCCGGTCCGTCACATTGACTACATCCCATCCACTGTGACTGGCCCTACCACCCCTTGCATGCCTAGAGTCCCGGGCTCCGGGTTGGGTCTTGTGTCTGTGGCACCCCAGGGGTTAATGTGCCACAGTAACATCACATGGGTTCCCTCCCCACAACACACTGACTTACACTTGCACCTCTGGGCCAGGAGGGGGAGCTAAAGCAGCTCCCTTATATACTCCAGGTCAAGAGGAAGTAGTTAGTTCAGTTCCTGGGCGAACTGTGAGAGGGAGATTGTGATGTAAAGAAGCTGCGACAGGTTTCTCCACAATCTACTGCTCGATTCCAGGCCTAGCTAGGGTCTGAGGAGAGGAGAATTAAGGACAGAGAAACACATCTGGGAGCTTGAGTACCATCACCACTCGCCCCAGAGGAGCGCACAGAACGGACACCAGATCCGAGACTGTGACTGATACACACAGCACAGTAAATCCAGGAATAGTGGAGTTTCTAGATGACCACAGTACCAGAGTAAGGCAACACGGCGGGGTCAGCAGTATACAGAAGACTCAAGTTGCCTAGTCAAGATGTACCAGAAGAGAGAGCGAGAGAGAGTGAGACAGTGCCAGCAGCTCAGCTAGAAGCAGCAGCAGGGCCACACACATAGCGCAGCATGAGGAAGCTGAGGACCCGGACAGGGTGGGAGTAACCCGGCCCCAGTACAGTCTCCGAGGACTATAATCTGCACCAACATCGCAGTAAAGCTTTGGAAACTACAGAAACGTGAGTGTGTGTTCCTTCAACCCGTCTCCACTATTCATCCCCTTATCAAATTCACCATAGACTATAACAACCACTGCCCCGGGGACCTCGCCTCTACCTACGGAGAGCAGTACCATCTAAGCTGCCTAACATCATCCCTGGAGGTTCTGCAGCAGCGGTGGTCCCATTCCGGACCACACACTGTGGGTGGCGTCACGACGTACTCTAATCCCCTGTAAATATTCCCCTTTTACTT